>CANXME010002645.1:0-166266 GCA_948144175.1 Closterium sp. NIES-65
CCCTTAAAAGGGTGTAGTGCCCACTGCAAGGCAGGCCCATTGCCTATTACTGCTTTACACACAGCTTCGGTTAGAACTCCTGGGCTAAGTGCCTGTTGAGGGGAGTGCGAAACTGGGTTGGGTGACCTCCTGGGCAAAAATCCGGGAGGGGGCAGTAATGAAAAGGAGGGCGAGTGAAGCTCGAAATGGCTAAGCTGAGGCGTGCCTATAGCCTCTAGGGTCCCGGATACTCTTCCGGGGGGAGCTGCAGCTCTGGCTGTTTGCATTAAATAAACCCTAAACCTGCCTCTAGACCCCCCCCTCAGGGGCCTAGGGAAGAGCCTGTAGCCGGCTCCTTGGTATGCCAGGGATGCTGGGCTGTCGAGAGCTGAGCTTGAACTCACCGCCGGGGTGTACCCGCCGCACCCCCTTAAAAGGGTGTAGTGCCCACTGCAAGGCAGGCCCATTGCCTATTACTGCTTTACACACAGCTTCGTTAGAACTCCTGGGCTAAGTGCCTGTTGAGGGGAGTGCGAAACTGGGTTGGGTGACCTCCTGGGCAAAAATCCGGGAGGGGGCAGTAATGAAAAGGAGGGCGAGTGAAGCTCGAAATGGCTAAGCTGAGGCGTGCCTATAGCCTCTAGGGTCCCGGATACTCTTCCGGGGGGAGCTGCAGCTCTGGCTGTTTGCATTAAATAAACCCTAAACCTGCCTCTAGACCCCCCCCTCAGGGGCCTAGGGAAGAGCCTGTAGCCGGCTCCTTGGTATGCCAGGGATGCTGGGCTGTCGAGAGCTGAGCTTGAACTCACCGCCGGGGTGTACCCGCCGCACCCCCTTAAAAGGGTGTAGTGCCCACTGCAAGGCAGGCCCATTGCCTATTACTGCTTTACACACAGCTTCGTTAGAACTCCTGGGCTAAGTGCCTGTTGAGGGGAGTGCGAAACTGGGTTGGGTGACCTCCTGGGCAAAAATCCGGGAGGGGGCAGTAATGAAAAGGAGGGCGAGTGAAGCTCGAAATGGCTAAGCTGAGGCGTGCCTATAGCCTCTAGGGTCCCGGATACTCTTCCGGGGGGAGCTGCAGCTCTGGCTGTTTGCATTAAATAAACCCTAAACCTGCCTCTAGACCCCCCCCTCAGGGGCCTAGGGAAGAGCCTGTAGCCGGCTCCTTGGTATGCCAGGGATGCTGGGCTGTCGAGAGCTGAGCTTGAACTCACCGCCGGGGTGTACCCGCCGCACCCCCTTAAAAGGGTGTAGTGCCCACTGCAAGGCAGGCCCATTGCCTATTACTGCTTTACACACAGCTTCGTTAGAACTCCTGGGCTAAGTGCCTGTTGAGGGGAGTGCGAAACTGGGTTGGGTGACCTCCTGGGCAAAAATCCGGGAGGGGGCAGTAATGAAAAGGAGGGCGAGTGAAGCTCGAAATGGCTAAGCTGAGGCGTGCCTATAGCCTCTAGGGTCCCGGATACTCTTCCGGGGGGAGCTGCAGCTCTGGCTGTTTGCATTAAATAAACCCTAAACCTGCCTCTAGACCCCCCCCTCAGGGGCCTAGGGAAGAGCCTGTAGCCGGCTCCTTGGTATGCCAGGGATGCTGGGCTGTCGAGAGCTGAGCTTGAACTCACCGCCGGGGTGTACCCGCCGCACCCCCTTAAAAGGGTGTAGTGCCCACTGCAAGGCAGGCCCATTGCCTATTACTGCTTTACACACAGCTTCGTTAGAACTCCTGGGCTAAGTGCCTGTTGAGGGGAGTGCGAAACTGGGTTGGGTGACCTCCTGGGCAAAAATCCGGGAGGGGGCAGTAATGAAAAGGAGGGCGAGTGAAGCTCGAAATGGCTAAGCTGAGGCGTGCCTATAGCCTCTAGGGTCCCGGATACTCTTCCGGGGGAGCTGCAGCTCTGGCTGTTTGCATTAAATAAACCCTAAACCTGCCTCTAGACCCCCCCCTCAGGGGCCTAGGGAAGAGCCTGTAGCCGGCTCCTTGGTATGCCAGGGATGCTGGGCTGTCGAGAGCTGAGCTTGAACTCACCGCCGGGGTGTACCCGCCGCACCCCCTTAAAAGGGTGTAGTGCCCACTGCAAGGCAGGCCCATTGCCTATTACTGCTTTACACACAGCTTCGTTAGAACTCCTGGGCTAAGTGCCTGTTGAGGGGAGTGCGAAACTGGGTTGGGTGACCTCCTGGGCAAAAATCCGGGAGGGGGCAGTAATGAAAAGGAGGGCGAGTGAAGCTCGAAATGGCTAAGCTGAGGCGTGCCTATAGCCTCTAGGGTCCCGGATACTCTTCCGGGGGGAGCTGCAGCTCTGGCTGTTTGCATTAAATAAACCCTAAACCTGCCTCTAGACCCCCCCCTCAGGGGCCTAGGGAAGAGCCTGTAGCCGGCTCCTTGGTATGCCAGGGATGCTGGGCTGTCGAGAGCTGAGCTTGAACTCACCGCCGGGGTGTACCCGCCGCACCCCCTTAAAAGGGTGTAGTGCCCACTGCAAGGCAGGCCCATTGCCTATTACTGCTTTACACACAGCTTCGTTAGAACTCCTGGGCTAAGTGCCTGTTGAGGGGAGTGCGAAACTGGGTTGGGTGACCTCCTGGGCAAAAATCCGGGAGGGGGCAGTAATGAAAAGGAGGGCGAGTGAAGCTCGAAATGGCTAAGCTGAGGCGTGCCTATAGCCTCTAGGGTCCCGGATACTCTTCCGGGGGGAGCTGCAGCTCTGGCTGTTTGCATTAAATAAACCCTAAACCTGCCTCTAGACCCCCCCCTCAGGGGCCTAGGGAAGAGCCTGTAGCCGGCTCCTTGGTATGCCAGGGATGCTGGGCTGTCGAGAGCTGAGCTTGAACTCACCGCCGGGGTGTACCCGCCGCACCCCCTTAAAAGGGTGTAGTGCCCACTGCAAGGCAGGCCCATTGCCTATTACTGCTTTACACACAGCTTCGTTAGAACTCCTGGGCTAAGTGCCTGTTGAGGGGAGTGCGAAACTGGGTTGGGTGACCTCCTGGGCAAAAATCCGGGAGGGGGCAGTAATGAAAAGGAGGGCGAGTGAAGCTCGAAATGGCTAAGCTGAGGCGTGCCTATAGCCTCTAGGGTCCCGGATACTCTTCCGGGGGGAGCTGCAGCTCTGGCTGTTTGCATTAAATAAACCCTAAACCTGCCTCTAGACCCCCCCCTCAGGGGCCTAGGGAAGAGCCTGTAGCCGGCTCCTTGGTATGCCAGGGATGCTGGGCTGTCGAGAGCTGAGCTTGAACTCACCGCCGGGGTGTACCCGCCGCACCCCCTTAAAAGGGTGTAGTGCCCACTGCAAGGCAGGCCCATTGCCTATTACTGCTTTACACACAGCTTCGTTAGAACTCCTGGGCTAAGTGCCTGTTGAGGGGAGTGCGAAACTGGGTTGGGTGACCTCCTGGGCAAAAATCCGGGAGGGGGCAGTAATGAAAAGGAGGGCGAGTGAAGCTCGAAATGGCTAAGCTGAGGCGTGCCTATAGCCTCTAGGGTCCCGGATACTCTTCCGGGGGGAGCTGCAGCTCTGGCTGTTTGCATTAAATAAACCCTAAACCTGCCTCTAGACCCCCCCCTCAGGGGCCTAGGGAAGAGCCTGTAGCCGGCTCCTTGGTATGCCAGGGATGCTGGGCTGTCGAGAGCTGAGCTTGAACTCACCGCCGGGGTGTACCCGCCGCACCCCCTTAAAAGGGTGTAGTGCCCACTGCAAGGCAGGCCCATTGCCTATTACTGCTTTACACACAGCTTCGTTAGAACTCCTGGGCTAAGTGCCTGTTGAGGGGAGTGCGAAACTGGGTTGGGTGACCTCCTGGGCAAAAATCCGGGAGGGGGCAGTAATGAAAAGGAGGGCGAGTGAAGCTCGAAATGGCTAAGCTGAGGCGTGCCTATAGCCTCTAGGGTCCCGGATACTCTTCCGGGGGGAGCTGCAGCTCTGGCTGTTTGCATTAAATAAACCCTAAACCTGCCTCTAGACCCCCCCCTCAGGGGCCTAGGGAAGAGCCTGTAGCCGGCTCCTTGGTATGCCAGGGATGCTGGGCTGTCGAGAGCTGAGCTTGAACTCACCGCCGGGGTGTACCCGCCGCACCCCCTTAAAAGGGTGTAGTGCCCACTGCAAGGCAGGCCCATTGCCTATTACTGCTTTACACACAGCTTCGTTAGAACTCCTGGGCTAAGTGCCTGTTGAGGGGAGTGCGAAACTGGGTTGGGTGACCTCCTGGGCAAAAATCCGGGAGGGGGCAGTAATGAAAAGGAGGGCGAGTGAAGCTCGAAATGGCTAAGCTGAGGCGTGCCTATAGCCTCTAGGGTCCCGGATACTCTTCCGGGGGGAGCTGCAGCTCTGGCTGTTTGCATTAAATAAACCCTAAACCTGCCTCTAGACCCCCCCCTCAGGGGCCTAGGGAAGAGCCTGTAGCCGGCTCCTTGGTATGCCAGGGATGCTGGGCTGTCGAGAGCTGAGCTTGAACTCACCGCCGGGGTGTACCCGCCGCACCCCCTTAAAAGGGTGTAGTGCCCACTGCAAGGCAGGCCCATTGCCTATTACTGCTTTACACACAGCTTCGTTAGAACTCCTGGGCTAAGTGCCTGTTGAGGGGAGTGCGAAACTGGGTTGGGTGACCTCCTGGGCAAAAATCCGGGAGGGGGCAGTAATGAAAAGGAGGGCGAGTGAAGCTCGAAATGGCTAAGCTGAGGCGTGCCTATAGCCTCTAGGGTCCCGGATACTCTTCCGGGGGGAGCTGCAGCTCTGGCTGTTTGCATTAAATAAACCCTAAACCTGCCTCTAGACCCCCCCCTCAGGGGCCTAGGGAAGAGCCTGTAGCCGGCTCCTTGGTATGCCAGGGATGCTGGGCTGTCGAGAGCTGAGCTTGAACTCACCGCCGGGGTGTACCCGCCGCACCCCCTTAAAAGGGTGTAGTGCCCACTGCAAGGCAGGCCCATTGCCTATTACTGCTTTACACACAGCTTCGTTAGAACTCCTGGGCTAAGTGCCTGTTGAGGGGAGTGCGAAACTGGGTTGGGTGACCTCCTGGGCAAAAATCCGGGAGGGGGCAGTAATGAAAAGGAGGGCGAGTGAAGCTCGAAATGGCTAAGCTGAGGCGTGCCTATAGCCTCTAGGGTCCCGGATACTCTTCCGGGGGGAGCTGCAGCTCTGGCTGTTTGCATTAAATAAACCCTAAACCTGCCTCTAGACCCCCCCCTCAGGGGCCTAGGGAAGAGCCTGTAGCCGGCTCCTTGGTATGCCAGGGATGCTGGGCTGTCGAGAGCTGAGCTTGAACTCACCGCCGGGGTGTACCCGCCGCACCCCCTTAAAAGGGTGTAGTGCCCACTGCAAGGCAGGCCCATTGCCTATTACTGCTTTACACACAGCTTCGTTAGAACTCCTGGGCTAAGTGCCTGTTGAGGGGAGTGCGAAACTGGGTTGGGTGACCTCCTGGGCAAAAATCCGGGAGGGGGCAGTAATGAAAAGGAGGGCGAGTGAAGCTCGAAATGGCTAAGCTGAGGCGTGCCTATAGCCTCTAGGGTCCCGGATACTCTTCCGGGGGGAGCTGCAGCTCTGGCTGTTTGCATTAAATAAACCCTAAACCTGCCTCTAGACCCCCCCCTCAGGGGCCTAGGGAAGAGCCTGTAGCCGGCTCCTTGGTATGCCAGGGATGCTGGGCTGTCGAGAGCTGAGCTTGAACTCACCGCCGGGGTGTACCCGCCGCACCCCCTTAAAAGGGTGTAGTGCCCACTGCAAGGCAGGCCCATTGCCTATTACTGCTTTACACACAGCTTCGTTAGAACTCCTGGGCTAAGTGCCTGTTGAGGGGAGTGCGAAACTGGGTTGGGTGACCTCCTGGGCAAAAATCCGGGAGGGGGCAGTAATGAAAAGGAGGGCGAGTGAAGCTCGAAATGGCTAAGCTGAGGCGTGCCTATAGCCTCTAGGGTCCCGGATACTCTTCCGGGGGGAGCTGCAGCTCTGGCTGTTTGCATTAAATAAACCCTAAACCTGCCTCTAGACCCCCCCCTCAGGGGCCTAGGGAAGAGCCTGTAGCCGGCTCCTTGGTATGCCAGGGATGCTGGGCTGTCGAGAGCTGAGCTTGAACTCACCGCCGGGGTGTACCCGCCGCACCCCCTTAAAAGGGTGTAGTGCCCACTGCAAGGCAGGCCCATTGCCTATTACTGCTTTACACACAGCTTCGTTAGAACTCCTGGGCTAAGTGCCTGTTGAGGGGAGTGCGAAACTGGGTTGGGTGACCTCCTGGGCAAAAATCCGGGAGGGGGCAGTAATGAAAAGGAGGGCGAGTGAAGCTCGAAATGGCTAAGCTGAGGCGTGCCTATAGCCTCTAGGGTCCCGGATACTCTTCCGGGGGGAGCTGCAGCTCTGGCTGTTTGCATTAAATAAACCCTAAACCTGCCTCTAGACCCCCCCCTCAGGGGCCTAGGGAAGAGCCTGTAGCCGGCTCCTTGGTATGCCAGGGATGCTGGGCTGTCGAGAGCTGAGCTTGAACTCACCGCCGGGGTGTACCCGCCGCACCCCCTTAAAAGGGTGTAGTGCCCACTGCAAGGCAGGCCCATTGCCTATTACTGCTTTACACACAGCTTCGTTAGAACTCCTGGGCTAAGTGCCTGTTGAGGGGAGTGCGAAACTGGGTTGGGTGACCTCCTGGGCAAAAATCCGGGAGGGGGCAGTAATGAAAAGGAGGGCGAGTGAAGCTCGAAATGGCTAAGCTGAGGCGTGCCTATAGCCTCTAGGGTCCCGGATACTCTTCCGGGGGGAGCTGCAGCTCTGGCTGTTTGCATTAAATAAACCCTAAACCTGCCTCTAGACCCCCCCCTCAGGGGCCTAGGGAAGAGCCTGTAGCCGGCTCCTTGGTATGCCAGGGATGCTGGGCTGTCGAGAGCTGAGCTTGAACTCACCGCCGGGGTGTACCCGCCGCACCCCCTTAAAAGGGTGTAGTGCCCACTGCAAGGCAGGCCCATTGCCTATTACTGCTTTACACACAGCTTCGTTAGAACTCCTGGGCTAAGTGCCTGTTGAGGGGAGTGCGAAACTGGGTTGGGTGACCTCCTGGGCAAAAATCCGGGAGGGGGCAGTAATGAAAAGGAGGGCGAGTGAAGCTCGAAATGGCTAAGCTGAGGCGTGCCTATAGCCTCTAGGGTCCCGGATACTCTTCCGGGGGGAGCTGCAGCTCTGGCTGTTTGCATTAAATAAACCCTAAACCTGCCTCTAGACCCCCCCCTCAGGGGCCTAGGGAAGAGCCTGTAGCCGGCTCCTTGGTATGCCAGGGATGCTGGGCTGTCGAGAGCTGAGCTTGAACTCACCGCCGGGGTGTACCCGCCGCACCCCCTTAAAAGGGTGTAGTGCCCACTGCAAGGCAGGCCC
This sequence comes from Closterium sp. NIES-65, assembly GCA_948144175.1. Classification (NCBI taxonomy): domain Eukaryota; kingdom Viridiplantae; phylum Streptophyta; class Zygnematophyceae; order Desmidiales; family Closteriaceae; genus Closterium; species Closterium sp. NIES-65. The sequence continues at coordinate 7,329 of CANXME010002645.1, forward strand.
ATTGCCTATTACTGCTTTACACACAGCTTCGTTAGAACTCCTGGGCTAAGTGCCTGTTGAGGGGAGTGCGAAACTGGGTTGGGTGACCTCCTGGGCAAAAATCCGGGAGGGGGCAGTAATGAAAAGGAGGGCGAGTGAAGCTCGAAATGGCTAAGCTGAGGCGTGCCTATAGCCTCTAGGGTCCCGGATACTCTTCCGGGGGGAGCTGCAGCTCTGGCTGTTTGCATTAAATAAACCCTAAACCTGCCTCTAGACCCCCCCCTCAGGGGCCTAGGGAAGAGCCTGTAGCCGGCTCCTTGGTATGCCAGGGATGCTGGGCTGTCGAGAGCTGAGCTTGAACTCACCGCCGGGGTGTACCCGCCGCACCCCCTTAAAAGGGTGTAGTGCCCACTGCAAGGCAGGCCCATTGCCTATTACTGCTTTACACACAGCTTCGTTAGAACTCCTGGGCTAAGTGCCTGTTGAGGGGAGTGCGAAACTGGGTTGGGTGACCTCCTGGGCAAAAATCCGGGAGGGGGCAGTAATGAAAAGGAGGGCGAGTGAAGCTCGAAATGGCTAAGCTGAGGCGTGCCTATAGCCTCTAGGGTCCCGGATACTCTTCCGGGGGGAGCTGCAGCTCTGGCTGTTTGCATTAAATAAACCCTAAACCTGCCTCTAGACCCCCCCCTCAGGGGCCTAGGGAAGAGCCTGTAGCCGGCTCCTTGGTATGCCAGGGATGCTGGGCTGTCGAGAGCTGAGCTTGAACTCACCGCCGGGGTGTACCCGCCGCACCCCCTTAAAAGGGTGTAGTGCCCACTGCAAGGCAGGCCCATTGCCTATTACTGCTTTACACACAGCTTCGTTAGAACTCCTGGGCTAAGTGCCTGTTGAGGGGAGTGCGAAACTGGGTTGGGTGACCTCCTGGGCAAAAATCCGGGAGGGGGCAGTAATGAAAAGGAGGGCGAGTGAAGCTCGAAATGGCTAAGCTGAGGCGTGCCTATAGCCTCTAGGGTCCCGGATACTCTTCCGGGGGGAGCTGCAGCTCTGGCTGTTTGCATTAAATAAACCCTAAACCTGCCTCTAGACCCCCCCCTCAGGGGCCTAGGGAAGAGCCTGTAGCCGGCTCCTTGGTATGCCAGGGATGCTGGGCTGTCGAGAGCTGAGCTTGAACTCACCGCCGGGGTGTACCCGCCGCACCCCCTTAAAAGGGTGTAGTGCCCACTGCAAGGCAGGCCCATTGCCTATTACTGCTTTACACACAGCTTCGTTAGAACTCCTGGGCTAAGTGCCTGTTGAGGGGAGTGCGAAACTGGGTTGGGTGACCTCCTGGGCAAAAATCCGGGAGGGGGCAGTAATGAAAAGGAGGGCGAGTGAAGCTCGAAATGGCTAAGCTGAGGCGTGCCTATAGCCTCTAGGGTCCCGGATACTCTTCCGGGGGGAGCTGCAGCTCTGGCTGTTTGCATTAAATAAACCCTAAACCTGCCTCTAGACCCCCCCCTCAGGGGCCTAGGGAAGAGCCTGTAGCCGGCTCCTTGGTATGCCAGGGATGCTGGGCTGTCGAGAGCTGAGCTTGAACTCACCGCCGGGGTGTACCCGCCGCACCCCCTTAAAAGGGTGTAGTGCCCACTGCAAGGCAGGCCCATTGCCTATTACTGCTTTACACACAGCTTCGTTAGAACTCCTGGGCTAAGTGCCTGTTGAGGGGAGTGCGAAACTGGGTTGGGTGACCTCCTGGGCAAAAATCCGGGAGGGGGCAGTAATGAAAAGGAGGGCGAGTGAAGCTCGAAATGGCTAAGCTGAGGCGTGCCTATAGCCTCTAGGGTCCCGGATACTCTTCCGGGGGGAGCTGCAGCTCTGGCTGTTTGCATTAAATAAACCCTAAACCTGCCTCTAGACCCCCCCCTCAGGGGCCTAGGGAAGAGCCTGTAGCCGGCTCCTTGGTATGCCAGGGATGCTGGGCTGTCGAGAGCTGAGCTTGAACTCACCGCCGGGGTGTACCCGCCGCACCCCCTTAAAAGGGTGTAGTGCCCACTGCAAGGCAGGCCCATTGCCTATTACTGCTTTACACACAGCTTCGTTAGAACTCCTGGGCTAAGTGCCTGTTGAGGGGAGTGCGAAACTGGGTTGGGTGACCTCCTGGGCAAAAATCCGGGAGGGGGCAGTAATGAAAAGGAGGGCGAGTGAAGCTCGAAATGGCTAAGCTGAGGCGTGCCTATAGCCTCTAGGGTCCCGGATACTCTTCCGGGGGGAGCTGCAGCTCTGGCTGTTTGCATTAAATAAACCCTAAACCTGCCTCTAGACCCCCCCCTCAGGGGCCTAGGGAAGAGCCTGTAGCCGGCTCCTTGGTATGCCAGGGATGCTGGGCTGTCGAGAGCTGAGCTTGAACTCACCGCCGGGGTGTACCCGCCGCACCCCCTTAAAAGGGTGTAGTGCCCACTGCAAGGCAGGCCCATTGCCTATTACTGCTTTACACACAGCTTCGTTAGAACTCCTGGGCTAAGTGCCTGTTGAGGGGAGTGCGAAACTGGGTTGGGTGACCTCCTGGGCAAAAATCCGGGAGGGGGCAGTAATGAAAAGGAGGGCGAGTGAAGCTCGAAATGGCTAAGCTGAGGCGTGCCTATAGCCTCTAGGGTCCCGGATACTCTTCCGGGGGGAGCTGCAGCTCTGGCTGTTTGCATTAAATAAACCCTAAACCTGCCTCTAGACCCCCCCCTCAGGGGCCTAGGGAAGAGCCTGTAGCCGGCTCCTTGGTATGCCAGGGATGCTGGGCTGTCGAGAGCTGAGCTTGAACTCACCGCCGGGGTGTACCCGCCGCACCCCCTTAAAAGGGTGTAGTGCCCACTGCAAGGCAGGCCCATTGCCTATTACTGCTTTACACACAGCTTCGTTAGAACTCCTGGGCTAAGTGCCTGTTGAGGGGAGTGCGAAACTGGGTTGGGTGACCTCCTGGGCAAAAATCCGGGAGGGGGCAGTAATGAAAAGGAGGGCGAGTGAAGCTCGAAATGGCTAAGCTGAGGCGTGCCTATAGCCTCTAGGGTCCCGGATACTCTTCCGGGGGGAGCTGCAGCTCTGGCTGTTTGCATTAAATAAACCCTAAACCTGCCTCTAGACCCCCCCCTCAGGGGCCTAGGGAAGAGCCTGTAGCCGGCTCCTTGGTATGCCAGGGATGCTGGGCTGTCGAGAGCTGAGCTTGAACTCACCGCCGGGGTGTACCCGCCGCACCCCCTTAAAAGGGTGTAGTGCCCACTGCAAGGCAGGCCCATTGCCTATTACTGCTTTACACACAGCTTCGTTAGAACTCCTGGGCTAAGTGCCTGTTGAGGGGAGTGCGAAACTGGGTTGGGTGACCTCCTGGGCAAAAATCCGGGAGGGGGCAGTAATGAAAAGGAGGGCGAGTGAAGCTCGAAATGGCTAAGCTGAGGCGTGCCTATAGCCTCTAGGGTCCCGGATACTCTTCCGGGGGGAGCTGCAGCTCTGGCTGTTTGCATTAAATAAACCCTAAACCTGCCTCTAGACCCCCCCCTCAGGGGCCTAGGGAAGAGCCTGTAGCCGGCTCCTTGGTATGCCAGGGATGCTGGGCTGTCGAGAGCTGAGCTTGAACTCACCGCCGGGGTGTACCCGCCGCACCCCCTTAAAAGGGTGTAGTGCCCACTGCAAGGCAGGCCCATTGCCTATTACTGCTTTACACACAGCTTCGTTAGAACTCCTGGGCTAAGTGCCTGTTGAGGGGAGTGCGAAACTGGGTTGGGTGACCTCCTGGGCAAAAATCCGGGAGGGGGCAGTAATGAAAAGGAGGGCGAGTGAAGCTCGAAATGGCTAAGCTGAGGCGTGCCTATAGCCTCTAGGGTCCCGGATACTCTTCCGGGGGGAGCTGCAGCTCTGGCTGTTTGCATTAAATAAACCCTAAACCTGCCTCTAGACCCCCCCCTCAGGGGCCTAGGGAAGAGCCTGTAGCCGGCTCCTTGGTATGCCAGGGATGCTGGGCTGTCGAGAGCTGAGCTTGAACTCACCGCCGGGGTGTACCCGCCGCACCCCCTTAAAAGGGTGTAGTGCCCACTGCAAGGCAGGCCCATTGCCTATTACTGCTTTACACACAGCTTCGTTAGAACTCCTGGGCTAAGTGCCTGTTGAGGGGAGTGCGAAACTGGGTTGGGTGACCTCCTGGGCAAAAATCCGGGAGGGGGCAGTAATGAAAAGGAGGGCGAGTGAAGCTCGAAATGGCTAAGCTGAGGCGTGCCTATAGCCTCTAGGGTCCCGGATACTCTTCCGGGGGGAGCTGCAGCTCTGGCTGTTTGCATTAAATAAACCCTAAACCTGCCTCTAGACCCCCCCCTCAGGGGCCTAGGGAAGAGCCTGTAGCCGGCTCCTTGGTATGCCAGGGATGCTGGGCTGTCGAGAGCTGAGCTTGAACTCACCGCCGGGGTGTACCCGCCGCACCCCCTTAAAAGGGTGTAGTGCCCACTGCAAGGCAGGCCCATTGCCTATTACTGCTTTACACACAGCTTCGTTAGAACTCCTGGGCTAAGTGCCTGTTGAGGGGAGTGCGAAACTGGGTTGGGTGACCTCCTGGGCAAAAATCCGGGAGGGGGCAGTAATGAAAAGGAGGGCGAGTGAAGCTCGAAATGGCTAAGCTGAGGCGTGCCTATAGCCTCTAGGGTCCCGGATACTCTTCCGGGGGGAGCTGCAGCTCTGGCTGTTTGCATTAAATAAACCCTAAACCTGCCTCTAGACCCCCCCCTCAGGGGCCTAGGGAAGAGCCTGTAGCCGGCTCCTTGGTATGCCAGGGATGCTGGGCTGTCGAGAGCTGAGCTTGAACTCACCGCCGGGGTGTACCCGCCGCACCCCCTTAAAAGGGTGTAGTGCCCACTGCAAGGCAGGCCCATTGCCTATTACTGCTTTACACACAGCTTCGTTAGAACTCCTGGGCTAAGTGCCTGTTGAGGGGAGTGCGAAACTGGGTTGGGTGACCTCCTGGGCAAAAATCCGGGAGGGGGCAGTAATGAAAAGGAGGGCGAGTGAAGCTCGAAATGGCTAAGCTGAGGCGTGCCTATAGCCTCTAGGGTCCCGGATACTCTTCCGGGGGGAGCTGCAGCTCTGGCTGTTTGCATTAAATAAACCCTAAACCTGCCTCTAGACCCCCCCCTCAGGGGCCTAGGGAAGAGCCTGTAGCCGGCTCCTTGGTATGCCAGGGATGCTGGGCTGTCGAGAGCTGAGCTTGAACTCACCGCCGGGGTGTACCCGCCGCACCCCCTTAAAAGGGTGTAGTGCCCACTGCAAGGCAGGCCCATTGCCTATTACTGCTTTACACACAGCTTCGTTAGAACTCCTGGGCTAAGTGCCTGTTGAGGGGAGTGCGAAACTGGGTTGGGTGACCTCCTGGGCAAAAATCCGGGAGGGGGCAGTAATGAAAAGGAGGGCGAGTGAAGCTCGAAATGGCTAAGCTGAGGCGTGCCTATAGCCTCTAGGGTCCCGGATACTCTTCCGGGGGGAGCTGCAGCTCTGGCTGTTTGCATTAAATAAACCCTAAACCTGCCTCTAGACCCCCCCCTCAGGGGCCTAGGGAAGAGCCTGTAGCCGGCTCCTTGGTATGCCAGGGATGCTGGGCTGTCGAGAGCTGAGCTTGAACTCACCGCCGGGGTGTACCCGCCGCACCCCCTTAAAAGGGTGTAGTGCCCACTGCAAGGCAGGCCCATTGCCTATTACTGCTTTACACACAGCTTCGTTAGAACTCCTGGGCTAAGTGCCTGTTGAGGGGAGTGCGAAACTGGGTTGGGTGACCTCCTGGGCAAAAATCCGGGAGGGGGCAGTAATGAAAAGGAGGGCGAGTGAAGCTCGAAATGGCTAAGCTGAGGCGTGCCTATAGCCTCTAGGGTCCCGGATACTCTTCCGGGGGGAGCTGCAGCTCTGGCTGTTTGCATTAAATAAACCCTAAACCTGCCTCTAGACCCCCCCCTCAGGGGCCTAGGGAAGAGCCTGTAGCCGGCTCCTTGGTATGCCAGGGATGCTGGGCTGTCGAGAGCTGAGCTTGAACTCACCGCCGGGGTGTACCCGCCGCACCCCCTTAAAAGGGTGTAGTGCCCACTGCAAGGCAGGCCCATTGCCTATTACTGCTTTACACACAGCTTCGTTAGAACTCCTGGGCTAAGTGCCTGTTGAGGGGAGTGCGAAACTGGGTTGGGTGACCTCCTGGGCAAAAATCCGGGAGGGGGCAGTAATGAAAAGGAGGGCGAGTGAAGCTCGAAATGGCTAAGCTGAGGCGTGCCTATAGCCTCTAGGGTCCCGGATACTCTTCCGGGGGGAGCTGCAGCTCTGGCTGTTTGCATTAAATAAACCCTAAACCTGCCTCTAGACCCCCCCCTCAGGGGCCTAGGGAAGAGCCTGTAGCCGGCTCCTTGGTATGCCAGGGATGCTGGGCTGTCGAGAGCTGAGCTTGAACTCACCGCCGGGGTGTACCCGCCGCACCCCCTTAAAAGGGTGTAGTGCCCACTGCAAGGCAGGCCCATTGCCTATTACTGCTTTACACACAGCTTCGTTAGAACTCCTGGGCTAAGTGCCTGTTGAGGGGAGTGCGAAACTGGGTTGGGTGACCTCCTGGGCAAAAATCCGGGAGGGGGCAGTAATGAAAAGGAGGGCGAGTGAAGCTCGAAATGGCTAAGCTGAGGCGTGCCTATAGCCTCTAGGGTCCCGGATACTCTTCCGGGGGGAGCTGCAGCTCTGGCTGTTTGCATTAAATAAACCCTAAACCTGCCTCTAGACCCCCCCCTCAGGGGCCTAGGGAAGAGCCTGTAGCCGGCTCCTTGGTATGCCAGGGATGCTGGGCTGTCGAGAGCTGAGCTTGAACTCACCGCCGGGGTGTACCCGCCGCACCCCCTTAAAAGGGTGTAGTGCCCACTGCAAGGCAGGCCCATTGCCTATTACTGCTTTACACACAGCTTCGTTAGAACTCCTGGGCTAAGTGCCTGTTGAGGGGAGTGCGAAACTGGGTTGGGTGACCTCCTGGGCAAAAATCCGGGAGGGGGCAGTAATGAAAAGGAGGGCGAGTGAAGCTCGAAATGGCTAAGCTGAGGCGTGCCTATAGCCTCTAGGGTCCCGGATACTCTTCCGGGGGGAGCTGCAGCTCTGGCTGTTTGCATTAAATAAACCCTAAACCTGCCTCTAGACCCCCCCCTCAGGGGCCTAGGGAAGAGCCTGTAGCCGGCTCCTTGGTATGCCAGGGATGCTGGGCTGTCGAGAGCTGAGCTTGAACTCACCGCCGGGGTGTACCCGCCGCACCCCCTTAAAAGGGTGTAGTGCCCACTGCAAGGCAGGCCCATTGCCTATTACTGCTTTACACACAGCTTCGTTAGAACTCCTGGGCTAAGTGCCTGTTGAGGGGAGTGCGAAACTGGGTTGGGTGACCTCCTGGGCAAAAATCCGGGAGGGGGCAGTAATGAAAAGGAGGGCGAGTGAAGCTCGAAATGGCTAAGCTGAGGCGTGCCTATAGCCTCTAGGGTCCCGGATACTCTTCCGGGGGGAGCTGCAGCTCTGGCTGTTTGCATTAAATAAACCCTAAACCTGCCTCTAGACCCCCCCCTCAGGGGCCTAGGGAAGAGCCTGTAGCCGGCTCCTTGGTATGCCAGGGATGCTGGGCTGTCGAGAGCTGAGCTTGAACTCACCGCCGGGGTGTACCCGCCGCACCCCCTTAAAAGGGTGTAGTGCCCACTGCAAGGCAGGCCCATTGCCTATTACTGCTTTACACACAGCTTCGTTAGAACTCCTGGGCTAAGTGCCTGTTGAGGGGAGTGCGAAACTGGGTTGGGTGACCTCCTGGGCAAAAATCCGGGAGGGGGCAGTAATGAAAAGGAGGGCGAGTGAAGCTCGAAATGGCTAAGCTGAGGCGTGCCTATAGCCTCTAGGGTCCCGGATACTCTTCCGGGGGGAGCTGCAGCTCTGGCTGTTTGCATTAAATAAACCCTAAACCTGCCTCTAGACCCCCCCCTCAGGGGCCTAGGGAAGAGCCTGTAGCCGGCTCCTTGGTATGCCAGGGATGCTGGGCTGTCGAGAGCTGAGCTTGAACTCACCGCCGGGGTGTACCCGCCGCACCCCCTTAAAAGGGTGTAGTGCCCACTGCAAGGCAGGCCCATTGCCTATTACTGCTTTACACACAGCTTCGTTAGAACTCCTGGGCTAAGTGCCTGTTGAGGGGAGTGCGAAACTGGGTTGGGTGACCTCCTGGGCAAAAATCCGGGAGGGGGCAGTAATGAAAAGGAGGGCGAGTGAAGCTCGAAATGGCTAAGCTGAGGCGTGCCTATAGCCTCTAGGGTCCCGGATACTCTTCCGGGGGGAGCTGCAGCTCTGGCTGTTTGCATTAAATAAACCCTAAACCTGCCTCTAGACCCCCCCCTCAGGGGCCTAGGGAAGAGCCTGTAGCCGGCTCCTTGGTATGCCAGGGATGCTGGGCTGTCGAGAGCTGAGCTTGAACTCACCGCCGGGGTGTACCCGCCGCACCCCCTTAAAAGGGTGTAGTGCCCACTGCAAGGCAGGCCCATTGCCTATTACTGCTTTACACACAGCTTCGTTAGAACTCCTGGGCTAAGTGCCTGTTGAGGGGAGTGCGAAACTGGGTTGGGTGACCTCCTGGGCAAAAATCCGGGAGGGGGCAGTAATGAAAAGGAGGGCGAGTGAAGCTCGAAATGGCTAAGCTGAGGCGTGCCTATAGCCTCTAGGGTCCCGGATACTCTTCCGGGGGGAGCTGCAGCTCTGGCTGTTTGCATTAAATAAACCCTAAACCTGCCTCTAGACCCCCCCCTCAGGGGCCTAGGGAAGAGCCTGTAGCCGGCTCCTTGGTATGCCAGGGATGCTGGGCTGTCGAGAGCTGAGCTTGAACTCACCGCCGGGGTGTACCCGCCGCACCCCCTTAAAAGGGTGTAGTGCCCACTGCAAGGCAGGCCCATTGCCTATTACTGCTTTACACACAGCTTCGTTAGAACTCCTGGGCTAAGTGCCTGTTGAGGGGAGTGCGAAACTGGGTTGGGTGACCTCCTGGGCAAAAATCCGGGAGGGGGCAGTAATGAAAAGGAGGGCGAGTGAAGCTCGAAATGGCTAAGCTGAGGCGTGCCTATAGCCTCTAGGGTCCCGGATACTCTTCCGGGGGGAGCTGCAGCTCTGGCTGTTTGCATTAAATAAACCCTAAACCTGCCTCTAGACCCCCCCCTCAGGGGCCTAGGGAAGAGCCTGTAGCCGGCTCCTTGGTATGCCAGGGATGCTGGGCTGTCGAGAGCTGAGCTTGAACTCACCGCCGGGGTGTACCCGCCGCACCCCCTTAAAAGGGTGTAGTGCCCACTGCAAGGCAGGCCCATTGCCTATTACTGCTTTACACACAGCTTCGTTAGAACTCCTGGGCTAAGTGCCTGTTGAGGGGAGTGCGAAACTGGGTTGGGTGACCTCCTGGGCAAAAATCCGGGAGGGGGCAGTAATGAAAAGGAGGGCGAGTGAAGCTCGAAATGGCTAAGCTGAGGCGTGCCTATAGCCTCTAGGGTCCCGGATACTCTTCCGGGGGGAGCTGCAGCTCTGGCTGTTTGCATTAAATAAACCCTAAACCTGCCTCTAGACCCCCCCCTCAGGGGCCTAGGGAAGAGCCTGTAGCCGGCTCCTTGGTATGCCAGGGATGCTGGGCTGTCGAGAGCTGAGCTTGAACTCACCGCCGGGGTGTACCCGCCGCACCCCCTTAAAAGGGTGTAGTGCCCACTGCAAGGCAGGCCCATTGCCTATTACTGCTTTACACACAGCTTCGTTAGAACTCCTGGGCTAAGTGCCTGTTGAGGGGAGTGCGAAACTGGGTTGGGTGACCTCCTGGGCAAAAATCCGGGAGGGGGCAGTAATGAAAAGGAGGGCGAGTGAAGCTCGAAATGGCTAAGCTGAGGCGTGCCTATAGCCTCTAGGGTCCCGGATACTCTTCCGGGGGGAGCTGCAGCTCTGGCTGTTTGCATTAAATAAACCCTAAACCTGCCTCTAGACCCCCCCCTCAGGGGCCTAGGGAAGAGCCTGTAGCCGGCTCCTTGGTATGCCAGGGATGCTGGGCTGTCGAGAGCTGAGCTTGAACTCACCGCCGGGGTGTACCCGCCGCACCCCCTTAAAAGGGTGTAGTGCCCACTGCAAGGCAGGCCCATTGCCTATTACTGCTTTACACACAGCTTCGTTAGAACTCCTGGGCTAAGTGCCTGTTGAGGGGAGTGCGAAACTGGGTTGGGTGACCTCCTGGGCAAAAATCCGGGAGGGGGCAGTAATGAAAAGGAGGGCGAGTGAAGCTCGAAATGGCTAAGCTGAGGCGTGCCTATAGCCTCTAGGGTCCCGGATACTCTTCCGGGGGGAGCTGCAGCTCTGGCTGTTTGCATTAAATAAACCCTAAACCTGCCTCTAGACCCCCCCCTCAGGGGCCTAGGGAAGAGCCTGTAGCCGGCTCCTTGGTATGCCAGGGATGCTGGGCTGTCGAGAGCTGAGCTTGAACTCACCGCCGGGGTGTACCCGCCGCACCCCCTTAAAAGGGTGTAGTGCCCACTGCAAGGCAGGCCCATTGCCTATTACTGCTTTACACACAGCTTCGTTAGAACTCCTGGGCTAAGTGCCTGTTGAGGGGAGTGCGAAACTGGGTTGGGTGACCTCCTGGGCAAAAATCCGGGAGGGGGCAGTAATGAAAAGGAGGGCGAGTGAAGCTCGAAATGGCTAAGCTGAGGCGTGCCTATAGCCTCTAGGGTCCCGGATACTCTTCCGGGGGGAGCTGCAGCTCTGGCTGTTTGCATTAAATAAACCCTAAACCTGCCTCTAGACCCCCCCCTCAGGGGCCTAGGGAAGAGCCTGTAGCCGGCTCCTTGGTATGCCAGGGATGCTGGGCTGTCGAGAGCTGAGCTTGAACTCACCGCCGGGGTGTACCCGCCGCACCCCCTTAAAAGGGTGTAGTGCCCACTGCAAGGCAGGCCCATTGCCTATTACTGCTTTACACACAGCTTCGTTAGAACTCCTGGGCTAAGTGCCTGTTGAGGGGAGTGCGAAACTGGGTTGGGTGACCTCCTGGGCAAAAATCCGGGAGGGGGCAGTAATGAAAAGGAGGGCGAGTGAAGCTCGAAATGGCTAAGCTGAGGCGTGCCTATAGCCTCTAGGGTCCCGGATACTCTTCCGGGGGGAGCTGCAGCTCTGGCTGTTTGCATTAAATAAACCCTAAACCTGCCTCTAGACCCCCCCCTCAGGGGCCTAGGGAAGAGCCTGTAGCCGGCTCCTTGGTATGCCAGGGATGCTGGGCTGTCGAGAGCTGAGCTTGAACTCACCGCCGGGGTGTACCCGCCGCACCCCCTTAAAAGGGTGTAGTGCCCACTGCAAGGCAGGCCCATTGCCTATTACTGCTTTACACACAGCTTCGTTAGAACTCCTGGGCTAAGTGCCTGTTGAGGGGAGTGCGAAACTGGGTTGGGTGACCTCCTGGGCAAAAATCCGGGAGGGGGCAGTAATGAAAAGGAGGGCGAGTGAAGCTCGAAATGGCTAAGCTGAGGCGTGCCTATAGCCTCTAGGGTCCCGGATACTCTTCCGGGGGGAGCTGCAGCTCTGGCTGTTTGCATTAAATAAACCCTAAACCTGCCTCTAGACCCCCCCCTCAGGGGCCTAGGGAAGAGCCTGTAGCCGGCTCCTTGGTATGCCAGGGATGCTGGGCTGTCGAGAGCTGAGCTTGAACTCACCGCCGGGGTGTACCCGCCGCACCCCCTTAAAAGGGTGTAGTGCCCACTGCAAGGCAGGCCCATTGCCTATTACTGCTTTACACACAGCTTCGTTAGAACTCCTGGGCTAAGTGCCTGTTGAGGGGAGTGCGAAACTGGGTTGGGTGACCTCCTGGGCAAAAATCCGGGAGGGGGCAGTAATGAAAAGGAGGGCGAGTGAAGCTCGAAATGGCTAAGCTGAGGCGTGCCTATAGCCTCTAGGGTCCCGGATACTCTTCCGGGGGGAGCTGCAGCTCTGGCTGTTTGCATTAAATAAACCCTAAACCTGCCTCTAGACCCCCCCCTCAGGGGCCTAGGGAAGAGCCTGTAGCCGGCTCCTTGGTATGCCAGGGATGCTGGGCTGTCGAGAGCTGAGCTTGAACTCACCGCCGGGGTGTACCCGCCGCACCCCCTTAAAAGGGTGTAGTGCCCACTGCAAGGCAGGCCCATTGCCTATTACTGCTTTACACACAGCTTCGTTAGAACTCCTGGGCTAAGTGCCTGTTGAGGGGAGTGCGAAACTGGGTTGGGTGACCTCCTGGGCAAAAATCCGGGAGGGGGCAGTAATGAAAAGGAGGGCGAGTGAAGCTCGAAATGGCTAAGCTGAGGCGTGCCTATAGCCTCTAGGGTCCCGGATACTCTTCCGGGGGGAGCTGCAGCTCTGGCTGTTTGCATTAAATAAACCCTAAACCTGCCTCTAGACCCCCCCCTCAGGGGCCTAGGGAAGAGCCTGTAGCCGGCTCCTTGGTATGCCAGGGATGCTGGGCTGTCGAGAGCTGAGCTTGAACTCACCGCCGGGGTGTACCCGCCGCACCCCCTTAAAAGGGTGTAGTGCCCACTGCAAGGCAGGCCCATTGCCTATTACTGCTTTACACACAGCTTCGTTAGAACTCCTGGGCTAAGTGCCTGTTGAGGGGAGTGCGAAACTGGGTTGGGTGACCTCCTGGGCAAAAATCCGGGAGGGGGCAGTAATGAAAAGGAGGGCGAGTGAAGCTCGAAATGGCTAAGCTGAGGCGTGCCTATAGCCTCTAGGGTCCCGGATACTCTTCCGGGGGGAGCTGCAGCTCTGGCTGTTTGCATTAAATAAACCCTAAACCTGCCTCTAGACCCCCCCCTCAGGGGCCTAGGGAAGAGCCTGTAGCCGGCTCCTTGGTATGCCAGGGATGCTGGGCTGTCGAGAGCTGAGCTTGAACTCACCGCCGGGGTGTACCCGCCGCACCCCCTTAAAAGGGTGTAGTGCCCACTGCAAGGCAGGCCCATTGCCTATTACTGCTTTACACACAGCTTCGTTAGAACTCCTGGGCTAAGTGCCTGTTGAGGGGAGTGCGAAACTGGGTTGGGTGACCTCCTGGGCAAAAATCCGGGAGGGGGCAGTAATGAAAAGGAGGGCGAGTGAAGCTCGAAATGGCTAAGCTGAGGCGTGCCTATAGCCTCTAGGGTCCCGGATACTCTTCCGGGGGGAGCTGCAGCTCTGGCTGTTTGCATTAAATAAACCCTAAACCTGCCTCTAGACCCCCCCCTCAGGGGCCTAGGGAAGAGCCTGTAGCCGGCTCCTTGGTATGCCAGGGATGCTGGGCTGTCGAGAGCTGAGCTTGAACTCACCGCCGGGGTGTACCCGCCGCACCCCCTTAAAAGGGTGTAGTGCCCACTGCAAGGCAGGCCCATTGCCTATTACTGCTTTACACACAGCTTCGTTAGAACTCCTGGGCTAAGTGCCTGTTGAGGGGAGTGCGAAACTGGGTTGGGTGACCTCCTGGGCAAAAATCCGGGAGGGGGCAGTAATGAAAAGGAGGGCGAGTGAAGCTCGAAATGGCTAAGCTGAGGCGTGCCTATAGCCTCTAGGGTCCCGGATACTCTTCCGGGGGGAGCTGCAGCTCTGGCTGTTTGCATTAAATAAACCCTAAACCTGCCTCTAGACCCCCCCCTCAGGGGCCTAGGGAAGAGCCTGTAGCCGGCTCCTTGGTATGCCAGGGATGCTGGGCTGTCGAGAGCTGAGCTTGAACTCACCGCCGGGGTGTACCCGCCGCACCCCCTTAAAAGGGTGTAGTGCCCACTGCAAGGCAGGCCCATTGCCTATTACTGCTTTACACACAGCTTCGTTAGAACTCCTGGGCTAAGTGCCTGTTGAGGGGAGTGCGAAACTGGGTTGGGTGACCTCCTGGGCAAAAATCCGGGAGGGGGCAGTAATGAAAAGGAGGGCGAGTGAAGCTCGAAATGGCTAAGCTGAGGCGTGCCTATAGCCTCTAGGGTCCCGGATACTCTTCCGGGGGGAGCTGCAGCTCTGGCTGTTTGCATTAAATAAACCCTAAACCTGCCTCTAGACCCCCCCCTCAGGGGCCTAGGGAAGAGCCTGTAGCCGGCTCCTTGGTATGCCAGGGATGCTGGGCTGTCGAGAGCTGAGCTTGAACTCACCGCCGGGGTGTACCCGCCGCACCCCCTTAAAAGGGTGTAGTGCCCACTGCAAGGCAGGCCCATTGCCTATTACTGCTTTACACACAGCTTCGTTAGAACTCCTGGGCTAAGTGCCTGTTGAGGGGAGTGCGAAACTGGGTTGGGTGACCTCCTGGGCAAAAATCCGGGAGGGGGCAGTAATGAAAAGGAGGGCGAGTGAAGCTCGAAATGGCTAAGCTGAGGCGTGCCTATAGCCTCTAGGGTCCCGGATACTCTTCCGGGGGGAGCTGCAGCTCTGGCTGTTTGCATTAAATAAACCCTAAACCTGCCTCTAGACCCCCCCCTCAGGGGCCTAGGGAAGAGCCTGTAGCCGGCTCCTTGGTATGCCAGGGATGCTGGGCTGTCGAGAGCTGAGCTTGAACTCACCGCCGGGGTGTACCCGCCGCACCCCCTTAAAAGGGTGTAGTGCCCACTGCAAGGCAGGCCCATTGCCTATTACTGCTTTACACACAGCTTCGTTAGAACTCCTGGGCTAAGTGCCTGTTGAGGGGAGTGCGAAACTGGGTTGGGTGACCTCCTGGGCAAAAATCCGGGAGGGGGCAGTAATGAAAAGGAGGGCGAGTGAAGCTCGAAATGGCTAAGCTGAGGCGTGCCTATAGCCTCTAGGGTCCCGGATACTCTTCCGGGGGGAGCTGCAGCTCTGGCTGTTTGCATTAAATAAACCCTAAACCTGCCTCTAGACCCCCCCCTCAGGGGCCTAGGGAAGAGCCTGTAGCCGGCTCCTTGGTATGCCAGGGATGCTGGGCTGTCGAGAGCTGAGCTTGAACTCACCGCCGGGGTGTACCCGCCGCACCCCCTTAAAAGGGTGTAGTGCCCACTGCAAGGCAGGCCCATTGCCTATTACTGCTTTACACACAGCTTCGTTAGAACTCCTGGGCTAAGTGCCTGTTGAGGGGAGTGCGAAACTGGGTTGGGTGACCTCCTGGGCAAAAATCCGGGAGGGGGCAGTAATGAAAAGGAGGGCGAGTGAAGCTCGAAATGGCTAAGCTGAGGCGTGCCTATAGCCTCTAGGGTCCCGGATACTCTTCCGGGGGGAGCTGCAGCTCTGGCTGTTTGCATTAAATAAACCCTAAACCTGCCTCTAGACCCCCCCCTCAGGGGCCTAGGGAAGAGCCTGTAGCCGGCTCCTTGGTATGCCAGGGATGCTGGGCTGTCGAGAGCTGAGCTTGAACTCACCGCCGGGGTGTACCCGCCGCACCCCCTTAAAAGGGTGTAGTGCCCACTGCAAGGCAGGCCCATTGCCTATTACTGCTTTACACACAGCTTCGTTAGAACTCCTGGGCTAAGTGCCTGTTGAGGGGAGTGCGAAACTGGGTTGGGTGACCTCCTGGGCAAAAATCCGGGAGGGGGCAGTAATGAAAAGGAGGGCGAGTGAAGCTCGAAATGGCTAAGCTGAGGCGTGCCTATAGCCTCTAGGGTCCCGGATACTCTTCCGGGGGGAGCTGCAGCTCTGGCTGTTTGCATTAAATAAACCCTAAACCTGCCTCTAGACCCCCCCCTCAGGGGCCTAGGGAAGAGCCTGTAGCCGGCTCCTTGGTATGCCAGGGATGCTGGGCTGTCGAGAGCTGAGCTTGAACTCACCGCCGGGGTGTACCCGCCGCACCCCCTTAAAAGGGTGTAGTGCCCACTGCAAGGCAGGCCCATTGCCTATTACTGCTTTACACACAGCTTCGTTAGAACTCCTGGGCTAAGTGCCTGTTGAGGGGAGTGCGAAACTGGGTTGGGTGACCTCCTGGGCAAAAATCCGGGAGGGGGCAGTAATGAAAAGGAGGGCGAGTGAAGCTCGAAATGGCTAAGCTGAGGCGTGCCTATAGCCTCTAGGGTCCCGGATACTCTTCCGGGGGGAGCTGCAGCTCTGGCTGTTTGCATTAAATAAACCCTAAACCTGCCTCTAGACCCCCCCCTCAGGGGCCTAGGGAAGAGCCTGTAGCCGGCTCCTTGGTATGCCAGGGATGCTGGGCTGTCGAGAGCTGAGCTTGAACTCACCGCCGGGGTGTACCCGCCGCACCCCCTTAAAAGGGTGTAGTGCCCACTGCAAGGCAGGCCCATTGCCTATTACTGCTTTACACACAGCTTCGTTAGAACTCCTGGGCTAAGTGCCTGTTGAGGGGAGTGCGAAACTGGGTTGGGTGACCTCCTGGGCAAAAATCCGGGAGGGGGCAGTAATGAAAAGGAGGGCGAGTGAAGCTCGAAATGGCTAAGCTGAGGCGTGCCTATAGCCTCTAGGGTCCCGGATACTCTTCCGGGGGGAGCTGCAGCTCTGGCTGTTTGCATTAAATAAACCCTAAACCTGCCTCTAGACCCCCCCCTCAGGGGCCTAGGGAAGAGCCTGTAGCCGGCTCCTTGGTATGCCAGGGATGCTGGGCTGTCGAGAGCTGAGCTTGAACTCACCGCCGGGGTGTACCCGCCGCACCCCCTTAAAAGGGTGTAGTGCCCACTGCAAGGCAGGCCCATTGCCTATTACTGCTTTACACACAGCTTCGTTAGAACTCCTGGGCTAAGTGCCTGTTGAGGGGAGTGCGAAACTGGGTTGGGTGACCTCCTGGGCAAAAATCCGGGAGGGGGCAGTAATGAAAAGGAGGGCGAGTGAAGCTCGAAATGGCTAAGCTGAGGCGTGCCTATAGCCTCTAGGGTCCCGGATACTCTTCCGGGGGGAGCTGCAGCTCTGGCTGTTTGCATTAAATAAACCCTAAACCTGCCTCTAGACCCCCCCCTCAGGGGCCTAGGGAAGAGCCTGTAGCCGGCTCCTTGGTATGCCAGGGATGCTGGGCTGTCGAGAGCTGAGCTTGAACTCACCGCCGGGGTGTACCCGCCGCACCCCCTTAAAAGGGTGTAGTGCCCACTGCAAGGCAGGCCCATTGCCTATTACTGCTTTACACACAGCTTCGTTAGAACTCCTGGGCTAAGTGCCTGTTGAGGGGAGTGCGAAACTGGGTTGGGTGACCTCCTGGGCAAAAATCCGGGAGGGGGCAGTAATGAAAAGGAGGGCGAGTGAAGCTCGAAATGGCTAAGCTGAGGCGTGCCTATAGCCTCTAGGGTCCCGGATACTCTTCCGGGGGGAGCTGCAGCTCTGGCTGTTTGCATTAAATAAACCCTAAACCTGCCTCTAGACCCCCCCCTCAGGGGCCTAGGGAAGAGCCTGTAGCCGGCTCCTTGGTATGCCAGGGATGCTGGGCTGTCGAGAGCTGAGCTTGAACTCACCGCCGGGGTGTACCCGCCGCACCCCCTTAAAAGGGTGTAGTGCCCACTGCAAGGCAGGCCCATTGCCTATTACTGCTTTACACACAGCTTCGTTAGAACTCCTGGGCTAAGTGCCTGTTGAGGGGAGTGCGAAACTGGGTTGGGTGACCTCCTGGGCAAAAATCCGGGAGGGGGCAGTAATGAAAAGGAGGGCGAGTGAAGCTCGAAATGGCTAAGCTGAGGCGTGCCTATAGCCTCTAGGGTCCCGGATACTCTTCCGGGGGGAGCTGCAGCTCTGGCTGTTTGCATTAAATAAACCCTAAACCTGCCTCTAGACCCCCCCCTCAGGGGCCTAGGGAAGAGCCTGTAGCCGGCTCCTTGGTATGCCAGGGATGCTGGGCTGTCGAGAGCTGAGCTTGAACTCACCGCCGGGGTGTACCCGCCGCACCCCCTTAAAAGGGTGTAGTGCCCACTGCAAGGCAGGCCCATTGCCTATTACTGCTTTACACACAGCTTCGTTAGAACTCCTGGGCTAAGTGCCTGTTGAGGGGAGTGCGAAACTGGGTTGGGTGACCTCCTGGGCAAAAATCCGGGAGGGGGCAGTAATGAAAAGGAGGGCGAGTGAAGCTCGAAATGGCTAAGCTGAGGCGTGCCTATAGCCTCTAGGGTCCCGGATACTCTTCCGGGGGGAGCTGCAGCTCTGGCTGTTTGCATTAAATAAACCCTAAACCTGCCTCTAGACCCCCCCCTCAGGGGCCTAGGGAAGAGCCTGTAGCCGGCTCCTTGGTATGCCAGGGATGCTGGGCTGTCGAGAGCTGAGCTTGAACTCACCGCCGGGGTGTACCCGCCGCACCCCCTTAAAAGGGTGTAGTGCCCACTGCAAGGCAGGCCCATTGCCTATTACTGCTTTACACACAGCTTCGTTAGAACTCCTGGGCTAAGTGCCTGTTGAGGGGAGTGCGAAACTGGGTTGGGTGACCTCCTGGGCAAAAATCCGGGAGGGGGCAGTAATGAAAAGGAGGGCGAGTGAAGCTCGAAATGGCTAAGCTGAGGCGTGCCTATAGCCTCTAGGGTCCCGGATACTCTTCCGGGGGGAGCTGCAGCTCTGGCTGTTTGCATTAAATAAACCCTAAACCTGCCTCTAGACCCCCCCCTCAGGGGCCTAGGGAAGAGCCTGTAGCCGGCTCCTTGGTATGCCAGGGATGCTGGGCTGTCGAGAGCTGAGCTTGAACTCACCGCCGGGGTGTACCCGCCGCACCCCCTTAAAAGGGTGTAGTGCCCACTGCAAGGCAGGCCCATTGCCTATTACTGCTTTACACACAGCTTCGTTAGAACTCCTGGGCTAAGTGCCTGTTGAGGGGAGTGCGAAACTGGGTTGGGTGACCTCCTGGGCAAAAATCCGGGAGGGGGCAGTAATGAAAAGGAGGGCGAGTGAAGCTCGAAATGGCTAAGCTGAGGCGTGCCTATAGCCTCTAGGGTCCCGGATACTCTTCCGGGGGGAGCTGCAGCTCTGGCTGTTTGCATTAAATAAACCCTAAACCTGCCTCTAGACCCCCCCCTCAGGGGCCTAGGGAAGAGCCTGTAGCCGGCTCCTTGGTATGCCAGGGATGCTGGGCTGTCGAGAGCTGAGCTTGAACTCACCGCCGGGGTGTACCCGCCGCACCCCCTTAAAAGGGTGTAGTGCCCACTGCAAGGCAGGCCCATTGCCTATTACTGCTTTACACACAGCTTCGTTAGAACTCCTGGGCTAAGTGCCTGTTGAGGGGAGTGCGAAACTGGGTTGGGTGACCTCCTGGGCAAAAATCCGGGAGGGGGCAGTAATGAAAAGGAGGGCGAGTGAAGCTCGAAATGGCTAAGCTGAGGCGTGCCTATAGCCTCTAGGGTCCCGGATACTCTTCCGGGGGGAGCTGCAGCTCTGGCTGTTTGCATTAAATAAACCCTAAACCTGCCTCTAGACCCCCCCCTCAGGGGCCTAGGGAAGAGCCTGTAGCCGGCTCCTTGGTATGCCAGGGATGCTGGGCTGTCGAGAGCTGAGCTTGAACTCACCGCCGGGGTGTACCCGCCGCACCCCCTTAAAAGGGTGTAGTGCCCACTGCAAGGCAGGCCCATTGCCTATTACTGCTTTACACACAGCTTCGTTAGAACTCCTGGGCTAAGTGCCTGTTGAGGGGAGTGCGAAACTGGGTTGGGTGACCTCCTGGGCAAAAATCCGGGAGGGGGCAGTAATGAAAAGGAGGGCGAGTGAAGCTCGAAATGGCTAAGCTGAGGCGTGCCTATAGCCTCTAGGGTCCCGGATACTCTTCCGGGGGGAGCTGCAGCTCTGGCTGTTTGCATTAAATAAACCCTAAACCTGCCTCTAGACCCCCCCCTCAGGGGCCTAGGGAAGAGCCTGTAGCCGGCTCCTTGGTATGCCAGGGATGCTGGGCTGTCGAGAGCTGAGCTTGAACTCACCGCCGGGGTGTACCCGCCGCACCCCCTTAAAAGGGTGTAGTGCCCACTGCAAGGCAGGCCCATTGCCTATTACTGCTTTACACACAGCTTCGTTAGAACTCCTGGGCTAAGTGCCTGTTGAGGGGAGTGCGAAACTGGGTTGGGTGACCTCCTGGGCAAAAATCCGGGAGGGGGGCAGTAATGAAAAGGAGGGCGAGTGAAGCTCGAAATGGCTAAGCTGAGGCGTGCCTATAGCCTCTAGGGTCCCGGATACTCTTCCGGGGGGAGCTGCAGCTCTGGCTGTTTGCATTAAATAAACCCTAAACCTGCCTCTAGACCCCCCCCTCAGGGGCCTAGGGAAGAGCCTGTAGCCGGCTCCTTGGTATGCCAGGGATGCTGGGCTGTCGAGAGCTGAGCTTGAACTCACCGCCGGGGTGTACCCGCCGCACCCCCTTAAAAGGGTGTAGTGCCCACTGCAAGGCAGGCCCATTGCCTATTACTGCTTTACACACAGCTTCGTTAGAACTCCTGGGCTAAGTGCCTGTTGAGGGGAGTGCGAAACTGGGTTGGGTGACCTCCTGGGCAAAAATCCGGGAGGGGGCAGTAATGAAAAGGAGGGCGAGTGAAGCTCGAAATGGCTAAGCTGAGGCGTGCCTATAGCCTCTAGGGTCCCGGATACTCTTCCGGGGGGAGCTGCAGCTCTGGCTGTTTGCATTAAATAAACCCTAAACCTGCCTCTAGACCCCCCCCTCAGGGGCCTAGGGAAGAGCCTGTAGCCGGCTCCTTGGTATGCCAGGGATGCTGGGCTGTCGAGAGCTGAGCTTGAACTCACCGCCGGGGTGTACCCGCCGCACCCCCTTAAAAGGGTGTAGTGCCCACTGCAAGGCAGGCCCATTGCCTATTACTGCTTTACACACAGCTTCGTTAGAACTCCTGGGCTAAGTGCCTGTTGAGGGGAGTGCGAAACTGGGTTGGGTGACCTCCTGGGCAAAAATCCGGGAGGGGGCAGTAATGAAAAGGAGGGCGAGTGAAGCTCGAAATGGCTAAGCTGAGGCGTGCCTATAGCCTCTAGGGTCCCGGATACTCTTCCGGGGGGAGCTGCAGCTCTGGCTGTTTGCATTAAATAAACCCTAAACCTGCCTCTAGACCCCCCCCTCAGGGGCCTAGGGAAGAGCCTGTAGCCGGCTCCTTGGTATGCCAGGGATGCTGGGCTGTCGAGAGCTGAGCTTGAACTCACCGCCGGGGTGTACCCGCCGCACCCCCTTAAAAGGGTGTAGTGCCCACTGCAAGGCAGGCCCATTGCCTATTACTGCTTTACACACAGCTTCGTTAGAACTCCTGGGCTAAGTGCCTGTTGAGGGGAGTGCGAAACTGGGTTGGGTGACCTCCTGGGCAAAAATCCGGGAGGGGGCAGTAATGAAAAGGAGGGCGAGTGAAGCTCGAAATGGCTAAGCTGAGGCGTGCCTATAGCCTCTAGGGTCCCGGATACTCTTCCGGGGGGAGCTGCAGCTCTGGCTGTTTGCATTAAATAAACCCTAAACCTGCCT
The DNA here is from genome assembly GCA_948144175.1 of Closterium sp. NIES-65. Classification (NCBI taxonomy): domain Eukaryota; kingdom Viridiplantae; phylum Streptophyta; class Zygnematophyceae; order Desmidiales; family Closteriaceae; genus Closterium; species Closterium sp. NIES-65. Next base: position 28,639 of record CANXME010002645.1, read on the forward strand.
CTAGACCCCCCCCTCAGGGGCCTAGGGAAGAGCCTGTAGCCGGCTCCTTGGTATGCCAGGGATGCTGGGCTGTCGAGAGCTGAGCTTGAACTCACCGCCGGGGTGTACCCGCCGCACCCCCTTAAAAGGGTGTAGTGCCCACTGCAAGGCAGGCCCATTGCCTATTACTGCTTTACACACAGCTTCGTTAGAACTCCTGGGCTAAGTGCCTGTTGAGGGGAGTGCGAAACTGGGTTGGGTGACCTCCTGGGCAAAAATCCGGGAGGGGGCAGTAATGAAAAGGAGGGCGAGTGAAGCTCGAAATGGCTAAGCTGAGGCGTGCCTATAGCCTCTAGGGTCCCGGATACTCTTCCGGGGGGAGCTGCAGCTCTGGCTGTTTGCATTAAATAAACCCTAAACCTGCCTCTAGACCCCCCCCTCAGGGGCCTAGGGAAGAGCCTGTAGCCGGCTCCTTGGTATGCCAGGGATGCTGGGCTGTCGAGAGCTGAGCTTGAACTCACCGCCGGGGTGTACCCGCCGCACCCCCTTAAAAGGGTGTAGTGCCCACTGCAAGGCAGGCCCATTGCCTATTACTGCTTTACACACAGCTTCGTTAGAACTCCTGGGCTAAGTGCCTGTTGAGGGGAGTGCGAAACTGGGTTGGGTGACCTCCTGGGCAAAAATCCGGGAGGGGGCAGTAATGAAAAGGAGGGCGAGTGAAGCTCGAAATGGCTAAGCTGAGGCGTGCCTATAGCCTCTAGGGTCCCGGATACTCTTCCGGGGGGAGCTGCAGCTCTGGCTGTTTGCATTAAATAAACCCTAAACCTGCCTCTAGACCCCCCCCTCAGGGGCCTAGGGAAGAGCCTGTAGCCGGCTCCTTGGTATGCCAGGGATGCTGGGCTGTCGAGAGCTGAGCTTGAACTCACCGCCGGGGTGTACCCGCCGCACCCCCTTAAAAGGGTGTAGTGCCCACTGCAAGGCAGGCCCATTGCCTATTACTGCTTTACACACAGCTTCGTTAGAACTCCTGGGCTAAGTGCCTGTTGAGGGGAGTGCGAAACTGGGTTGGGTGACCTCCTGGGCAAAAATCCGGGAGGGGGCAGTAATGAAAAGGAGGGCGAGTGAAGCTCGAAATGGCTAAGCTGAGGCGTGCCTATAGCCTCTAGGGTCCCGGATACTCTTCCGGGGGGAGCTGCAGCTCTGGCTGTTTGCATTAAATAAACCCTAAACCTGCCTCTAGACCCCCCCCTCAGGGGCCTAGGGAAGAGCCTGTAGCCGGCTCCTTGGTATGCCAGGGATGCTGGGCTGTCGAGAGCTGAGCTTGAACTCACCGCCGGGGTGTACCCGCCGCACCCCCTTAAAAGGGTGTAGTGCCCACTGCAAGGCAGGCCCATTGCCTATTACTGCTTTACACACAGCTTCGTTAGAACTCCTGGGCTAAGTGCCTGTTGAGGGGAGTGCGAAACTGGGTTGGGTGACCTCCTGGGCAAAAATCCGGGAGGGGGCAGTAATGAAAAGGAGGGCGAGTGAAGCTCGAAATGGCTAAGCTGAGGCGTGCCTATAGCCTCTAGGGTCCCGGATACTCTTCCGGGGGGAGCTGCAGCTCTGGCTGTTTGCATTAAATAAACCCTAAACCTGCCTCTAGACCCCCCCCTCAGGGGCCTAGGGAAGAGCCTGTAGCCGGCTCCTTGGTATGCCAGGGATGCTGGGCTGTCGAGAGCTGAGCTTGAACTCACCGCCGGGGTGTACCCGCCGCACCCCCTTAAAAGGGTGTAGTGCCCACTGCAAGGCAGGCCCATTGCCTATTACTGCTTTACACACAGCTTCGTTAGAACTCCTGGGCTAAGTGCCTGTTGAGGGGAGTGCGAAACTGGGTTGGGTGACCTCCTGGGCAAAAATCCGGGAGGGGGCAGTAATGAAAAGGAGGGCGAGTGAAGCTCGAAATGGCTAAGCTGAGGCGTGCCTATAGCCTCTAGGGTCCCGGATACTCTTCCGGGGGGAGCTGCAGCTCTGGCTGTTTGCATTAAATAAACCCTAAACCTGCCTCTAGACCCCCCCCTCAGGGGCCTAGGGAAGAGCCTGTAGCCGGCTCCTTGGTATGCCAGGGATGCTGGGCTGTCGAGAGCTGAGCTTGAACTCACCGCCGGGGTGTACCCGCCGCACCCCCTTAAAAGGGTGTAGTGCCCACTGCAAGGCAGGCCCATTGCCTATTACTGCTTTACACACAGCTTCGTTAGAACTCCTGGGCTAAGTGCCTGTTGAGGGGAGTGCGAAACTGGGTTGGGTGACCTCCTGGGCAAAAATCCGGGAGGGGGCAGTAATGAAAAGGAGGGCGAGTGAAGCTCGAAATGGCTAAGCTGAGGCGTGCCTATAGCCTCTAGGGTCCCGGATACTCTTCCGGGGGGAGCTGCAGCTCTGGCTGTTTGCATTAAATAAACCCTAAACCTGCCTCTAGACCCCCCCCTCAGGGGCCTAGGGAAGAGCCTGTAGCCGGCTCCTTGGTATGCCAGGGATGCTGGGCTGTCGAGAGCTGAGCTTGAACTCACCGCCGGGGTGTACCCGCCGCACCCCCTTAAAAGGGTGTAGTGCCCACTGCAAGGCAGGCCCATTGCCTATTACTGCTTTACACACAGCTTCGTTAGAACTCCTGGGCTAAGTGCCTGTTGAGGGGAGTGCGAAACTGGGTTGGGTGACCTCCTGGGCAAAAATCCGGGAGGGGGCAGTAATGAAAAGGAGGGCGAGTGAAGCTCGAAATGGCTAAGCTGAGGCGTGCCTATAGCCTCTAGGGTCCCGGATACTCTTCCGGGGGGAGCTGCAGCTCTGGCTGTTTGCATTAAATAAACCCTAAACCTGCCTCTAGACCCCCCCCTCAGGGGCCTAGGGAAGAGCCTGTAGCCGGCTCCTTGGTATGCCAGGGATGCTGGGCTGTCGAGAGCTGAGCTTGAACTCACCGCCGGGGTGTACCCGCCGCACCCCCTTAAAAGGGTGTAGTGCCCACTGCAAGGCAGGCCCATTGCCTATTACTGCTTTACACACAGCTTCGTTAGAACTCCTGGGCTAAGTGCCTGTTGAGGGGAGTGCGAAACTGGGTTGGGTGACCTCCTGGGCAAAAATCCGGGAGGGGGCAGTAATGAAAAGGAGGGCGAGTGAAGCTCGAAATGGCTAAGCTGAGGCGTGCCTATAGCCTCTAGGGTCCCGGATACTCTTCCGGGGGGAGCTGCAGCTCTGGCTGTTTGCATTAAATAAACCCTAAACCTGCCTCTAGACCCCCCCCTCAGGGGCCTAGGGAAGAGCCTGTAGCCGGCTCCTTGGTATGCCAGGGATGCTGGGCTGTCGAGAGCTGAGCTTGAACTCACCGCCGGGGTGTACCCGCCGCACCCCCTTAAAAGGGTGTAGTGCCCACTGCAAGGCAGGCCCATTGCCTATTACTGCTTTACACACAGCTTCGTTAGAACTCCTGGGCTAAGTGCCTGTTGAGGGGAGTGCGAAACTGGGTTGGGTGACCTCCTGGGCAAAAATCCGGGAGGGGGCAGTAATGAAAAGGAGGGCGAGTGAAGCTCGAAATGGCTAAGCTGAGGCGTGCCTATAGCCTCTAGGGTCCCGGATACTCTTCCGGGGGGAGCTGCAGCTCTGGCTGTTTGCATTAAATAAACCCTAAACCTGCCTCTAGACCCCCCCCTCAGGGGCCTAGGGAAGAGCCTGTAGCCGGCTCCTTGGTATGCCAGGGATGCTGGGCTGTCGAGAGCTGAGCTTGAACTCACCGCCGGGGTGTACCCGCCGCACCCCCTTAAAAGGGTGTAGTGCCCACTGCAAGGCAGGCCCATTGCCTATTACTGCTTTACACACAGCTTCGTTAGAACTCCTGGGCTAAGTGCCTGTTGAGGGGAGTGCGAAACTGGGTTGGGTGACCTCCTGGGCAAAAATCCGGGAGGGGGCAGTAATGAAAAGGAGGGCGAGTGAAGCTCGAAATGGCTAAGCTGAGGCGTGCCTATAGCCTCTAGGGTCCCGGATACTCTTCCGGGGGGAGCTGCAGCTCTGGCTGTTTGCATTAAATAAACCCTAAACCTGCCTCTAGACCCCCCCCTCAGGGGCCTAGGGAAGAGCCTGTAGCCGGCTCCTTGGTATGCCAGGGATGCTGGGCTGTCGAGAGCTGAGCTTGAACTCACCGCCGGGGTGTACCCGCCGCACCCCCTTAAAAGGGTGTAGTGCCCACTGCAAGGCAGGCCCATTGCCTATTACTGCTTTACACACAGCTTCGTTAGAACTCCTGGGCTAAGTGCCTGTTGAGGGGAGTGCGAAACTGGGTTGGGTGACCTCCTGGGCAAAAATCCGGGAGGGGGCAGTAATGAAAAGGAGGGCGAGTGAAGCTCGAAATGGCTAAGCTGAGGCGTGCCTATAGCCTCTAGGGTCCCGGATACTCTTCCGGGGGGAGCTGCAGCTCTGGCTGTTTGCATTAAATAAACCCTAAACCTGCCTCTAGACCCCCCCCTCAGGGGCCTAGGGAAGAGCCTGTAGCCGGCTCCTTGGTATGCCAGGGATGCTGGGCTGTCGAGAGCTGAGCTTGAACTCACCGCCGGGGTGTACCCGCCGCACCCCCTTAAAAGGGTGTAGTGCCCACTGCAAGGCAGGCCCATTGCCTATTACTGCTTTACACACAGCTTCGTTAGAACTCCTGGGCTAAGTGCCTGTTGAGGGGAGTGCGAAACTGGGTTGGGTGACCTCCTGGGCAAAAATCCGGGAGGGGGCAGTAATGAAAAGGAGGGCGAGTGAAGCTCGAAATGGCTAAGCTGAGGCGTGCCTATAGCCTCTAGGGTCCCGGATACTCTTCCGGGGGGAGCTGCAGCTCTGGCTGTTTGCATTAAATAAACCCTAAACCTGCCTCTAGACCCCCCCCTCAGGGGCCTAGGGAAGAGCCTGTAGCCGGCTCCTTGGTATGCCAGGGATGCTGGGCTGTCGAGAGCTGAGCTTGAACTCACCGCCGGGGTGTACCCGCCGCACCCCCTTAAAAGGGTGTAGTGCCCACTGCAAGGCAGGCCCATTGCCTATTACTGCTTTACACACAGCTTCGTTAGAACTCCTGGGCTAAGTGCCTGTTGAGGGGAGTGCGAAACTGGGTTGGGTGACCTCCTGGGCAAAAATCCGGGAGGGGGCAGTAATGAAAAGGAGGGCGAGTGAAGCTCGAAATGGCTAAGCTGAGGCGTGCCTATAGCCTCTAGGGTCCCGGATACTCTTCCGGGGGGAGCTGCAGCTCTGGCTGTTTGCATTAAATAAACCCTAAACCTGCCTCTAGACCCCCCCCTCAGGGGCCTAGGGAAGAGCCTGTAGCCGGCTCCTTGGTATGCCAGGGATGCTGGGCTGTCGAGAGCTGAGCTTGAACTCACCGCCGGGGTGTACCCGCCGCACCCCCTTAAAAGGGTGTAGTGCCCACTGCAAGGCAGGCCCATTGCCTATTACTGCTTTACACACAGCTTCGTTAGAACTCCTGGGCTAAGTGCCTGTTGAGGGGAGTGCGAAACTGGGTTGGGTGACCTCCTGGGCAAAAATCCGGGAGGGGGCAGTAATGAAAAGGAGGGCGAGTGAAGCTCGAAATGGCTAAGCTGAGGCGTGCCTATAGCCTCTAGGGTCCCGGATACTCTTCCGGGGGGAGCTGCAGCTCTGGCTGTTTGCATTAAATAAACCCTAAACCTGCCTCTAGACCCCCCCCTCAGGGGCCTAGGGAAGAGCCTGTAGCCGGCTCCTTGGTATGCCAGGGATGCTGGGCTGTCGAGAGCTGAGCTTGAACTCACCGCCGGGGTGTACCCGCCGCACCCCCTTAAAAGGGTGTAGTGCCCACTGCAAGGCAGGCCCATTGCCTATTACTGCTTTACACACAGCTTCGTTAGAACTCCTGGGCTAAGTGCCTGTTGAGGGGAGTGCGAAACTGGGTTGGGTGACCTCCTGGGCAAAAATCCGGGAGGGGGCAGTAATGAAAAGGAGGGCGAGTGAAGCTCGAAATGGCTAAGCTGAGGCGTGCCTATAGCCTCTAGGGTCCCGGATACTCTTCCGGGGGGAGCTGCAGCTCTGGCTGTTTGCATTAAATAAACCCTAAACCTGCCTCTAGACCCCCCCCTCAGGGGCCTAGGGAAGAGCCTGTAGCCGGCTCCTTGGTATGCCAGGGATGCTGGGCTGTCGAGAGCTGAGCTTGAACTCACCGCCGGGGTGTACCCGCCGCACCCCCTTAAAAGGGTGTAGTGCCCACTGCAAGGCAGGCCCATTGCCTATTACTGCTTTACACACAGCTTCGTTAGAACTCCTGGGCTAAGTGCCTGTTGAGGGGAGTGCGAAACTGGGTTGGGTGACCTCCTGGGCAAAAATCCGGGAGGGGGCAGTAATGAAAAGGAGGGCGAGTGAAGCTCGAAATGGCTAAGCTGAGGCGTGCCTATAGCCTCTAGGGTCCCGGATACTCTTCCGGGGGGAGCTGCAGCTCTGGCTGTTTGCATTAAATAAACCCTAAACCTGCCTCTAGACCCCCCCCTCAGGGGCCTAGGGAAGAGCCTGTAGCCGGCTCCTTGGTATGCCAGGGATGCTGGGCTGTCGAGAGCTGAGCTTGAACTCACCGCCGGGGTGTACCCGCCGCACCCCCTTAAAAGGGTGTAGTGCCCACTGCAAGGCAGGCCCATTGCCTATTACTGCTTTACACACAGCTTCGTTAGAACTCCTGGGCTAAGTGCCTGTTGAGGGGAGTGCGAAACTGGGTTGGGTGACCTCCTGGGCAAAAATCCGGGAGGGGGCAGTAATGAAAAGGAGGGCGAGTGAAGCTCGAAATGGCTAAGCTGAGGCGTGCCTATAGCCTCTAGGGTCCCGGATACTCTTCCGGGGGGAGCTGCAGCTCTGGCTGTTTGCATTAAATAAACCCTAAACCTGCCTCTAGACCCCCCCCTCAGGGGCCTAGGGAAGAGCCTGTAGCCGGCTCCTTGGTATGCCAGGGATGCTGGGCTGTCGAGAGCTGAGCTTGAACTCACCGCCGGGGTGTACCCGCCGCACCCCCTTAAAAGGGTGTAGTGCCCACTGCAAGGCAGGCCCATTGCCTATTACTGCTTTACACACAGCTTCGTTAGAACTCCTGGGCTAAGTGCCTGTTGAGGGGAGTGCGAAACTGGGTTGGGTGACCTCCTGGGCAAAAATCCGGGAGGGGGCAGTAATGAAAAGGAGGGCGAGTGAAGCTCGAAATGGCTAAGCTGAGGCGTGCCTATAGCCTCTAGGGTCCCGGATACTCTTCCGGGGGGAGCTGCAGCTCTGGCTGTTTGCATTAAATAAACCCTAAACCTGCCTCTAGACCCCCCCCTCAGGGGCCTAGGGAAGAGCCTGTAGCCGGCTCCTTGGTATGCCAGGGATGCTGGGCTGTCGAGAGCTGAGCTTGAACTCACCGCCGGGGTGTACCCGCCGCACCCCCTTAAAAGGGTGTAGTGCCCACTGCAAGGCAGGCCCATTGCCTATTACTGCTTTACACACAGCTTCGTTAGAACTCCTGGGCTAAGTGCCTGTTGAGGGGAGTGCGAAACTGGGTTGGGTGACCTCCTGGGCAAAAATCCGGGAGGGGGCAGTAATGAAAAGGAGGGCGAGTGAAGCTCGAAATGGCTAAGCTGAGGCGTGCCTATAGCCTCTAGGGTCCCGGATACTCTTCCGGGGGGAGCTGCAGCTCTGGCTGTTTGCATTAAATAAACCCTAAACCTGCCTCTAGACCCCCCCCTCAGGGGCCTAGGGAAGAGCCTGTAGCCGGCTCCTTGGTATGCCAGGGATGCTGGGCTGTCGAGAGCTGAGCTTGAACTCACCGCCGGGGTGTACCCGCCGCACCCCCTTAAAAGGGTGTAGTGCCCACTGCAAGGCAGGCCCATTGCCTATTACTGCTTTACACACAGCTTCGTTAGAACTCCTGGGCTAAGTGCCTGTTGAGGGGAGTGCGAAACTGGGTTGGGTGACCTCCTGGGCAAAAATCCGGGAGGGGGCAGTAATGAAAAGGAGGGCGAGTGAAGCTCGAAATGGCTAAGCTGAGGCGTGCCTATAGCCTCTAGGGTCCCGGATACTCTTCCGGGGGGAGCTGCAGCTCTGGCTGTTTGCATTAAATAAACCCTAAACCTGCCTCTAGACCCCCCCCTCAGGGGCCTAGGGAAGAGCCTGTAGCCGGCTCCTTGGTATGCCAGGGATGCTGGGCTGTCGAGAGCTGAGCTTGAACTCACCGCCGGGGTGTACCCGCCGCACCCCCTTAAAAGGGTGTAGTGCCCACTGCAAGGCAGGCCCATTGCCTATTACTGCTTTACACACAGCTTCGTTAGAACTCCTGGGCTAAGTGCCTGTTGAGGGGAGTGCGAAACTGGGTTGGGTGACCTCCTGGGCAAAAATCCGGGAGGGGGCAGTAATGAAAAGGAGGGCGAGTGAAGCTCGAAATGGCTAAGCTGAGGCGTGCCTATAGCCTCTAGGGTCCCGGATACTCTTCCGGGGGGAGCTGCAGCTCTGGCTGTTTGCATTAAATAAACCCTAAACCTGCCTCTAGACCCCCCCCTCAGGGGCCTAGGGAAGAGCCTGTAGCCGGCTCCTTGGTATGCCAGGGATGCTGGGCTGTCGAGAGCTGAGCTTGAACTCACCGCCGGGGTGTACCCGCCGCACCCCCTTAAAAGGGTGTAGTGCCCACTGCAAGGCAGGCCCATTGCCTATTACTGCTTTACACACAGCTTCGTTAGAACTCCTGGGCTAAGTGCCTGTTGAGGGGAGTGCGAAACTGGGTTGGGTGACCTCCTGGGCAAAAATCCGGGAGGGGGCAGTAATGAAAAGGAGGGCGAGTGAAGCTCGAAATGGCTAAGCTGAGGCGTGCCTATAGCCTCTAGGGTCCCGGATACTCTTCCGGGGGGAGCTGCAGCTCTGGCTGTTTGCATTAAATAAACCCTAAACCTGCCTCTAGACCCCCCCCTCAGGGGCCTAGGGAAGAGCCTGTAGCCGGCTCCTTGGTATGCCAGGGATGCTGGGCTGTCGAGAGCTGAGCTTGAACTCACCGCCGGGGTGTACCCGCCGCACCCCCTTAAAAGGGTGTAGTGCCCACTGCAAGGCAGGCCCATTGCCTATTACTGCTTTACACACAGCTTCGTTAGAACTCCTGGGCTAAGTGCCTGTTGAGGGGAGTGCGAAACTGGGTTGGGTGACCTCCTGGGCAAAAATCCGGGAGGGGGCAGTAATGAAAAGGAGGGCGAGTGAAGCTCGAAATGGCTAAGCTGAGGCGTGCCTATAGCCTCTAGGGTCCCGGATACTCTTCCGGGGGGAGCTGCAGCTCTGGCTGTTTGCATTAAATAAACCCTAAACCTGCCTCTAGACCCCCCCCTCAGGGGCCTAGGGAAGAGCCTGTAGCCGGCTCCTTGGTATGCCAGGGATGCTGGGCTGTCGAGAGCTGAGCTTGAACTCACCGCCGGGGTGTACCCGCCGCACCCCCTTAAAAGGGTGTAGTGCCCACTGCAAGGCAGGCCCATTGCCTATTACTGCTTTACACACAGCTTCGTTAGAACTCCTGGGCTAAGTGCCTGTTGAGGGGAGTGCGAAACTGGGTTGGGTGACCTCCTGGGCAAAAATCCGGGAGGGGGGCAGTAATGAAAAGGAGGGCGAGTGAAGCTCGAAATGGCTAAGCTGAGGCGTGCCTATAGCCTCTAGGGTCCCGGATACTCTTCCGGGGGGAGCTGCAGCTCTGGCTGTTTGCATTAAATAAACCCTAAACCTGCCTCTAGACCCCCCCCTCAGGGGCCTAGGGAAGAGCCTGTAGCCGGCTCCTTGGTATGCCAGGGATGCTGGGCTGTCGAGAGCTGAGCTTGAACTCACCGCCGGGGTGTACCCGCCGCACCCCCTTAAAAGGGTGTAGTGCCCACTGCAAGGCAGGCCCATTGCCTATTACTGCTTTACACACAGCTTCGTTAGAACTCCTGGGCTAAGTGCCTGTTGAGGGGAGTGCGAAACTGGGTTGGGTGACCTCCTGGGCAAAAATCCGGGAGGGGGCAGTAATGAAAAGGAGGGCGAGTGAAGCTCGAAATGGCTAAGCTGAGGCGTGCCTATAGCCTCTAGGGTCCCGGATACTCTTCCGGGGGGAGCTGCAGCTCTGGCTGTTTGCATTAAATAAACCCTAAACCTGCCTCTAGACCCCCCCCTCAGGGGCCTAGGGAAGAGCCTGTAGCCGGCTCCTTGGTATGCCAGGGATGCTGGGCTGTCGAGAGCTGAGCTTGAACTCACCGCCGGGGTGTACCCGCCGCACCCCCTTAAAAGGGTGTAGTGCCCACTGCAAGGCAGGCCCATTGCCTATTACTGCTTTACACACAGCTTCGTTAGAACTCCTGGGCTAAGTGCCTGTTGAGGGGAGTGCGAAACTGGGTTGGGTGACCTCCTGGGCAAAAATCCGGGAGGGGGCAGTAATGAAAAGGAGGGCGAGTGAAGCTCGAAATGGCTAAGCTGAGGCGTGCCTATAGCCTCTAGGGTCCCGGATACTCTTCCGGGGGGAGCTGCAGCTCTGGCTGTTTGCATTAAATAAACCCTAAACCTGCCTCTAGACCCCCCCCTCAGGGGCCTAGGGAAGAGCCTGTAGCCGGCTCCTTGGTATGCCAGGGATGCTGGGCTGTCGAGAGCTGAGCTTGAACTCACCGCCGGGGTGTACCCGCCGCACCCCCTTAAAAGGGTGTAGTGCCCACTGCAAGGCAGGCCCATTGCCTATTACTGCTTTACACACAGCTTCGTTAGAACTCCTGGGCTAAGTGCCTGTTGAGGGGAGTGCGAAACTGGGTTGGGTGACCTCCTGGGCAAAAATCCGGGAGGGGGCAGTAATGAAAAGGAGGGCGAGTGAAGCTCGAAATGGCTAAGCTGAGGCGTGCCTATAGCCTCTAGGGTCCCGGATACTCTTCCGGGGGGAGCTGCAGCTCTGGCTGTTTGCATTAAATAAACCCTAAACCTGCCTCTAGACCCCCCCCTCAGGGGCCTAGGGAAGAGCCTGTAGCCGGCTCCTTGGTATGCCAGGGATGCTGGGCTGTCGAGAGCTGAGCTTGAACTCACCGCCGGGGTGTACCCGCCGCACCCCCTTAAAAGGGTGTAGTGCCCACTGCAAGGCAGGCCCATTGCCTATTACTGCTTTACACACAGCTTCGTTAGAACTCCTGGGCTAAGTGCCTGTTGAGGGGAGTGCGAAACTGGGTTGGGTGACCTCCTGGGCAAAAATCCGGGAGGGGGCAGTAATGAAAAGGAGGGCGAGTGAAGCTCGAAATGGCTAAGCTGAGGCGTGCCTATAGCCTCTAGGGTCCCGGATACTCTTCCGGGGGGAGCTGCAGCTCTGGCTGTTTGCATTAAATAAACCCTAAACCTGCCTCTAGACCCCCCCCTCAGGGGCCTAGGGAAGAGCCTGTAGCCGGCTCCTTGGTATGCCAGGGATGCTGGGCTGTCGAGAGCTGAGCTTGAACTCACCGCCGGGGTGTACCCGCCGCACCCCCTTAAAAGGGTGTAGTGCCCACTGCAAGGCAGGCCCATTGCCTATTACTGCTTTACACACAGCTTCGTTAGAACTCCTGGGCTAAGTGCCTGTTGAGGGGAGTGCGAAACTGGGTTGGGTGACCTCCTGGGCAAAAATCCGGGAGGGGGCAGTAATGAAAAGGAGGGCGAGTGAAGCTCGAAATGGCTAAGCTGAGGCGTGCCTATAGCCTCTAGGGTCCCGGATACTCTTCCGGGGGGAGCTGCAGCTCTGGCTGTTTGCATTAAATAAACCCTAAACCTGCCTCTAGACCCCCCCCTCAGGGGCCTAGGGAAGAGCCTGTAGCCGGCTCCTTGGTATGCCAGGGATGCTGGGCTGTCGAGAGCTGAGCTTGAACTCACCGCCGGGGTGTACCCGCCGCACCCCCTTAAAAGGGTGTAGTGCCCACTGCAAGGCAGGCCCATTGCCTATTACTGCTTTACACACAGCTTCGTTAGAACTCCTGGGCTAAGTGCCTGTTGAGGGGAGTGCGAAACTGGGTTGGGTGACCTCCTGGGCAAAAATCCGGGAGGGGGCAGTAATGAAAAGGAGGGCGAGTGAAGCTCGAAATGGCTAAGCTGAGGCGTGCCTATAGCCTCTAGGGTCCCGGATACTCTTCCGGGGGGAGCTGCAGCTCTGGCTGTTTGCATTAAATAAACCCTAAACCTGCCTCTAGACCCCCCCCTCAGGGGCCTAGGGAAGAGCCTGTAGCCGGCTCCTTGGTATGCCAGGGATGCTGGGCTGTCGAGAGCTGAGCTTGAACTCACCGCCGGGGTGTACCCGCCGCACCCCCTTAAAAGGGTGTAGTGCCCACTGCAAGGCAGGCCCATTGCCTATTACTGCTTTACACACAGCTTCGTTAGAACTCCTGGGCTAAGTGCCTGTTGAGGGGAGTGCGAAACTGGGTTGGGTGACCTCCTGGGCAAAAATCCGGGAGGGGGCAGTAATGAAAAGGAGGGCGAGTGAAGCTCGAAATGGCTAAGCTGAGGCGTGCCTATAGCCTCTAGGGTCCCGGATACTCTTCCGGGGGGAGCTGCAGCTCTGGCTGTTTGCATTAAATAAACCCTAAACCTGCCTCTAGACCCCCCCCTCAGGGGCCTAGGGAAGAGCCTGTAGCCGGCTCCTTGGTATGCCAGGGATGCTGGGCTGTCGAGAGCTGAGCTTGAACTCACCGCCGGGGTGTACCCGCCGCACCCCCTTAAAAGGGTGTAGTGCCCACTGCAAGGCAGGCCCATTGCCTATTACTGCTTTACACACAGCTTCGTTAGAACTCCTGGGCTAAGTGCCTGTTGAGGGGAGTGCGAAACTGGGTTGGGTGACCTCCTGGGCAAAAATCCGGGAGGGGGGCAGTAATGAAAAGGAGGGCGAGTGAAGCTCGAAATGGCTAAGCTGAGGCGTGCCTATAGCCTCTAGGGTCCCGGATACTCTTCCGGGGGGAGCTGCAGCTCTGGCTGTTTGCATTAAATAAACCCTAAACCTGCCTCTAGACCCCCCCCTCAGGGGCCTAGGGAAGAGCCTGTAGCCGGCTCCTTGGTATGCCAGGGATGCTGGGCTGTCGAGAGCTGAGCTTGAACTCACCGCCGGGGTGTACCCGCCGCACCCCCTTAAAAGGGTGTAGTGCCCACTGCAAGGCAGGCCCATTGCCTATTACTGCTTTACACACAGCTTCGTTAGAACTCCTGGGCTAAGTGCCTGTTGAGGGGAGTGCGAAACTGGGTTGGGTGACCTCCTGGGCAAAAATCCGGGAGGGGGCAGTAATGAAAAGGAGGGCGAGTGAAGCTCGAAATGGCTAAGCTGAGGCGTGCCTATAGCCTCTAGGGTCCCGGATACTCTTCCGGGGGGAGCTGCAGCTCTGGCTGTTTGCATTAAATAAACCCTAAACCTGCCTCTAGACCCCCCCCTCAGGGGCCTAGGGAAGAGCCTGTAGCCGGCTCCTTGGTATGCCAGGGATGCTGGGCTGTCGAGAGCTGAGCTTGAACTCACCGCCGGGGTGTACCCGCCGCACCCCCTTAAAAGGGTGTAGTGCCCACTGCAAGGCAGGCCCATTGCCTATTACTGCTTTACACACAGCTTCGTTAGAACTCCTGGGCTAAGTGCCTGTTGAGGGGAGTGCGAAACTGGGTTGGGTGACCTCCTGGGCAAAAATCCGGGAGGGGGCAGTAATGAAAAGGAGGGCGAGTGAAGCTCGAAATGGCTAAGCTGAGGCGTGCCTATAGCCTCTAGGGTCCCGGATACTCTTCCGGGGGGAGCTGCAGCTCTGGCTGTTTGCATTAAATAAACCCTAAACCTGCCTCTAGACCCCCCCCTCAGGGGCCTAGGGAAGAGCCTGTAGCCGGCTCCTTGGTATGCCAGGGATGCTGGGCTGTCGAGAGCTGAGCTTGAACTCACCGCCGGGGTGTACCCGCCGCACCCCCTTAAAAGGGTGTAGTGCCCACTGCAAGGCAGGCCCATTGCCTATTACTGCTTTACACACAGCTTCGTTAGAACTCCTGGGCTAAGTGCCTGTTGAGGGGAGTGCGAAACTGGGTTGGGTGACCTCCTGGGCAAAAATCCGGGAGGGGGCAGTAATGAAAAGGAGGGCGAGTGAAGCTCGAAATGGCTAAGCTGAGGCGTGCCTATAGCCTCTAGGGTCCCGGATACTCTTCCGGGGGGAGCTGCAGCTCTGGCTGTTTGCATTAAATAAACCCTAAACCTGCCTCTAGACCCCCCCCTCAGGGGCCTAGGGAAGAGCCTGTAGCCGGCTCCTTGGTATGCCAGGGATGCTGGGCTGTCGAGAGCTGAGCTTGAACTCACCGCCGGGGTGTACCCGCCGCACCCCCTTAAAAGGGTGTAGTGCCCACTGCAAGGCAGGCCCATTGCCTATTACTGCTTTACACACAGCTTCGTTAGAACTCCTGGGCTAAGTGCCTGTTGAGGGGAGTGCGAAACTGGGTTGGGTGACCTCCTGGGCAAAAATCCGGGAGGGGGCAGTAATGAAAAGGAGGGCGAGTGAAGCTCGAAATGGCTAAGCTGAGGCGTGCCTATAGCCTCTAGGGTCCCGGATACTCTTCCGGGGGGAGCTGCAGCTCTGGCTGTTTGCATTAAATAAACCCTAAACCTGCCTCTAGACCCCCCCCTCAGGGGCCTAGGGAAGAGCCTGTAGCCGGCTCCTTGGTATGCCAGGGATGCTGGGCTGTCGAGAGCTGAGCTTGAACTCACCGCCGGGGTGTACCCGCCGCACCCCCTTAAAAGGGTGTAGTGCCCACTGCAAGGCAGGCCCATTGCCTATTACTGCTTTACACACAGCTTCGTTAGAACTCCTGGGCTAAGTGCCTGTTGAGGGGAGTGCGAAACTGGGTTGGGTGACCTCCTGGGCAAAAATCCGGGAGGGGGCAGTAATGAAAAGGAGGGCGAGTGAAGCTCGAAATGGCTAAGCTGAGGCGTGCCTATAGCCTCTAGGGTCCCGGATACTCTTCCGGGGGGAGCTGCAGCTCTGGCTGTTTGCATTAAATAAACCCTAAACCTGCCTCTAGACCCCCCCCTCAGGGGCCTAGGGAAGAGCCTGTAGCCGGCTCCTTGGTATGCCAGGGATGCTGGGCTGTCGAGAGCTGAGCTTGAACTCACCGCCGGGGTGTACCCGCCGCACCCCCTTAAAAGGGTGTAGTGCCCACTGCAAGGCAGGCCCATTGCCTATTACTGCTTTACACACAGCTTCGTTAGAACTCCTGGGCTAAGTGCCTGTTGAGGGGAGTGCGAAACTGGGTTGGGTGACCTCCTGGGCAAAAATCCGGGAGGGGGCAGTAATGAAAAGGAGGGCGAGTGAAGCTCGAAATGGCTAAGCTGAGGCGTGCCTATAGCCTCTAGGGTCCCGGATACTCTTCCGGGGGGAGCTGCAGCTCTGGCTGTTTGCATTAAATAAACCCTAAACCTGCCTCTAGACCCCCCCCTCAGGGGCCTAGGGAAGAGCCTGTAGCCGGCTCCTTGGTATGCCAGGGATGCTGGGCTGTCGAGAGCTGAGCTTGAACTCACCGCCGGGGTGTACCCGCCGCACCCCCTTAAAAGGGTGTAGTGCCCACTGCAAGGCAGGCCCATTGCCTATTACTGCTTTACACACAGCTTCGTTAGAACTCCTGGGCTAAGTGCCTGTTGAGGGGAGTGCGAAACTGGGTTGGGTGACCTCCTGGGCAAAAATCCGGGAGGGGGGCAGTAATGAAAAGGAGGGCGAGTGAAGCTCGAAATGGCTAAGCTGAGGCGTGCCTATAGCCTCTAGGGTCCCGGATACTCTTCCGGGGGGAGCTGCAGCTCTGGCTGTTTGCATTAAATAAACCCTAAACCTGCCTCTAGACCCCCCCCTCAGGGGCCTAGGGAAGAGCCTGTAGCCGGCTCCTTGGTATGCCAGGGATGCTGGGCTGTCGAGAGCTGAGCTTGAACTCACCGCCGGGGTGTACCCGCCGCACCCCCTTAAAAGGGTGTAGTGCCCACTGCAAGGCAGGCCCATTGCCTATTACTGCTTTACACACAGCTTCGTTAGAACTCCTGGGCTAAGTGCCTGTTGAGGGGAGTGCGAAACTGGGTTGGGTGACCTCCTGGGCAAAAATCCGGGAGGGGGGCAGTAATGAAAAGGAGGGCGAGTGAAGCTCGAAATGGCTAAGCTGAGGCGTGCCTATAGCCTCTAGGGTCCCGGATACTCTTCCGGGGGGAGCTGCAGCTCTGGCTGTTTGCATTAAATAAACCCTAAACCTGCCTCTAGACCCCCCCCTCAGGGGCCTAGGGAAGAGCCTGTAGCCGGCTCCTTGGTATGCCAGGGATGCTGGGCTGTCGAGAGCTGAGCTTGAACTCACCGCCGGGGTGTACCCGCCGCACCCCCTTAAAAGGGTGTAGTGCCCACTGCAAGGCAGGCCCATTGCCTATTACTGCTTTACACACAGCTTCGTTAGAACTCCTGGGCTAAGTGCCTGTTGAGGGGAGTGCGAAACTGGGTTGGGTGACCTCCTGGGCAAAAATCCGGGAGGGGGCAGTAATGAAAAGGAGGGCGAGTGAAGCTCGAAATGGCTAAGCTGAGGCGTGCCTATAGCCTCTAGGGTCCCGGATACTCTTCCGGGGGGAGCTGCAGCTCTGGCTGTTTGCATTAAATAAACCCTAAACCTGCCTCTAGACCCCCCCCTCAGGGGCCTAGGGAAGAGCCTGTAGCCGGCTCCTTGGTATGCCAGGGATGCTGGGCTGTCGAGAGCTGAGCTTGAACTCACCGCCGGGGTGTACCCGCCGCACCCCCTTAAAAGGGTGTAGTGCCCACTGCAAGGCAGGCCCATTGCCTATTACTGCTTTACACACAGCTTCGTTAGAACTCCTGGGCTAAGTGCCTGTTGAGGGGAGTGCGAAACTGGGTTGGGTGACCTCCTGGGCAAAAATCCGGGAGGGGGGCAGTAATGAAAAGGAGGGCGAGTGAAGCTCGAAATGGCTAAGCTGAGGCGTGCCTATAGCCTCTAGGGTCCCGGATACTCTTCCGGGGGGAGCTGCAGCTCTGGCTGTTTGCATTAAATAAACCCTAAACCTGCCTCTAGACCCCCCCCTCAGGGGCCTAGGGAAGAGCCTGTAGCCGGCTCCTTGGTATGCCAGGGATGCTGGGCTGTCGAGAGCTGAGCTTGAACTCACCGCCGGGGTGTACCCGCCGCACCCCCTTAAAAGGGTGTAGTGCCCACTGCAAGGCAGGCCCATTGCCTATTACTGCTTTACACACAGCTTCGTTAGAACTCCTGGGCTAAGTGCCTGTTGAGGGGAGTGCGAAACTGGGTTGGGTGACCTCCTGGGCAAAAATCCGGGAGGGGGCAGTAATGAAAAGGAGGGCGAGTGAAGCTCGAAATGGCTAAGCTGAGGCGTGCCTATAGCCTCTAGGGTCCCGGATACTCTTCCGGGGGGAGCTGCAGCTCTGGCTGTTTGCATTAAATAAACCCTAAACCTGCCTCTAGACCCCCCCCTCAGGGGCCTAGGGAAGAGCCTGTAGCCGGCTCCTTGGTATGCCAGGGATGCTGGGCTGTCGAGAGCTGAGCTTGAACTCACCGCCGGGGTGTACCCGCCGCACCCCCTTAAAAGGGTGTAGTGCCCACTGCAAGGCAGGCCCATTGCCTATTACTGCTTTACACACAGCTTCGTTAGAACTCCTGGGCTAAGTGCCTGTTGAGGGGAGTGCGAAACTGGGTTGGGTGACCTCCTGGGCAAAAATCCGGGGGGGGGCAGTAATGAAAAGGAGGGCGAGTGAAGCTCGAAATGGCTAAGCTGAGGCGTGCCTATAGCCTCTAGGGTCCCGGATACTCTTCCGGGGGGAGCTGCAGCTCTGGCTGTTTGCATTAAATAAACCCTAAACCTGCCTCTAGACCCCCCCCTCAGGGGCCTAGGGAAGAGCCTGTAGCCGGCTCCTTGGTATGCCAGGGATGCTGGGCTGTCGAGAGCTGAGCTTGAACTCACCGCCGGGGTGTACCCGCCGCACCCCCTTAAAAGGGTGTAGTGCCCACTGCAAGGCAGGCCCATTGCCTATTACTGCTTTACACACAGCTTCGTTAGAACTCCTGGGCTAAGTGCCTGTTGAGGGGAGTGCGAAACTGGGTTGGGTGACCTCCTGGGCAAAAATCCGGGGGGGGGCAGTAATGAAAAGGAGGGCGAGTGAAGCTCGAAATGGCTAAGCTGAGGCGTGCCTATAGCCTCTAGGGTCCCGGATACTCTTCCGGGGGGAGCTGCAGCTCTGGCTGTTTGCATTAAATAAACCCTAAACCTGCCTCTAGACCCCCCCCTCAGGGGCCTAGGGAAGAGCCTGTAGCCGGCTCCTTGGTATGCCAGGGATGCTGGGCTGTCGAGAGCTGAGCTTGAACTCACCGCCGGGGTGTACCCGCCGCACCCCCTTAAAAGGGTGTAGTGCCCACTGCAAGGCAGGCCCATTGCCTATTACTGCTTTACACACAGCTTCGTTAGAACTCCTGGGCTAAGTGCCTGTTGAGGGGAGTGCGAAACTGGGTTGGGTGACCTCCTGGGCAAAAATCCGGGGGGGGGCAGTAATGAAAAGGAGGGCGAGTGAAGCTCGAAATGGCTAAGCTGAGGCGTGCCTATAGCCTCTAGGGTCCCGGATACTCTTCCGGGGGGAGCTGCAGCTCTGGCTGTTTGCATTAAATAAACCCTAAACCTGCCTCTAGACCCCCCCCTCAGGGGCCTAGGGAAGAGCCTGTAGCCGGCTCCTTGGTATGCCAGGGATGCTGGGCTGTCGAGAGCTGAGCTTGAACTCACCGCCGGGGTGTACCCGCCGCACCCCCTTAAAAGGGTGTAGTGCCCACTGCAAGGCAGGCCCATTGCCTATTACTGCTTTACACACAGCTTCGTTAGAACTCCTGGGCTAAGTGCCTGTTGAGGGGAGTGCGAAACTGGGTTGGGTGACCTCCTGGGCAAAAATCCGGGGGGGGGCAGTAATGAAAAGGAGGGCGAGTGAAGCTCGAAATGGCTAAGCTGAGGCGTGCCTATAGCCTCTAGGGTCCCGGATACTCTTCCGGGGGGAGCTGCAGCTCTGGCTGTTTGCATTAAATAAACCCTAAACCTGCCTCTAGACCCCCCCCTCAGGGGCCTAGGGAAGAGCCTGTAGCCGGCTCCTTGGTATGCCAGGGATGCTGGGCTGTCGAGAGCTGAGCTTGAACTCACCGCCGGGGTGTACCCGCCGCACCCCCTTAAAAGGGTGTAGTGCCCACTGCAAGGCAGGCCCATTGCCTATTACTGCTTTACACACAGCTTCGTTAGAACTCCTGGGCTAAGTGCCTGTTGAGGGGAGTGCGAAACTGGGTTGGGTGACCTCCTGGGCAAAAATCCGGGGGGGGGCAGTAATGAAAAGGAGGGCGAGTGAAGCTCGAAATGGCTAAGCTGAGGCGTGCCTATAGCCTCTAGGGTCCCGGATACTCTTCCGGGGGGAGCTGCAGCTCTGGCTGTTTGCATTAAATAAACCCTAAACCTGCCTCTAGACCCCCCCCTCAGGGGCCTAGGGAAGAGCCTGTAGCCGGCTCCTTGGTATGCCAGGGATGCTGGGCTGTCGAGAGCTGAGCTTGAACTCACCGCCGGGGTGTACCCGCCGCACCCCCTTAAAAGGGTGTAGTGCCCACTGCAAGGCAGGCCCATTGCCTATTACTGCTTTACACACAGCTTCGTTAGAACTCCTGGGCTAAGTGCCTGTTGAGGGGAGTGCGAAACTGGGTTGGGTGACCTCCTGGGCAAAAATCCGGGGGGGGGCAGTAATGAAAAGGAGGGCGAGTGAAGCTCGAAATGGCTAAGCTGAGGCGTGCCTATAGCCTCTAGGGTCCCGGATACTCTTCCGGGGGGAGCTGCAGCTCTGGCTGTTTGCATTAAATAAACCCTAAACCTGCCTCTAGACCCCCCCCTCAGGGGCCTAGGGAAGAGCCTGTAGCCGGCTCCTTGGTATGCCAGGGATGCTGGGCTGTCGAGAGCTGAGCTTGAACTCACCGCCGGGGTGTACCCGCCGCACCCCCTTAAAAGGGTGTAGTGCCCACTGCAAGGCAGGCCCATTGCCTATTACTGCTTTACACACAGCTTCGTTAGAACTCCTGGGCTAAGTGCCTGTTGAGGGGAGTGCGAAACTGGGTTGGGTGACCTCCTGGGCAAAAATCCGGGGGGGGGCAGTAATGAAAAGGAGGGCGAGTGAAGCTCGAAATGGCTAAGCTGAGGCGTGCCTATAGCCTCTAGGGTCCCGGATACTCTTCCGGGGGGAGCTGCAGCTCTGGCTGTTTGCATTAAATAAACCCTAAACCTGCCTCTAGACCCCCCCCTCAGGGGCCTAGGGAAGAGCCTGTAGCCGGCTCCTTGGTATGCCAGGGATGCTGGGCTGTCGAGAGCTGAGCTTGAACTCACCGCCGGGGTGTACCCGCCGCACCCCCTTAAAAGGGTGTAGTGCCCACTGCAAGGCAGGCCATGCCTATACTGCTTTAACACAGCTTCGTTAGAACTCCTGGGCTAAGTGCTGTTGAGGGTGAGTGCGAAACTGGGTTGGGTGACCTCCTGGGCAAAAATCGGGGGGGGGGGGGCAGTAATGAAAAGGAGGGCGAGTGAAGCTCGAAATGGCTAAGCTGAGGCGTGCCTATAGCCTCTAGGGTCCATGGATTACTCTTTCGGGGGGAGCTGCAGCTCTGGCTGTTTGCATGAAATTAAAACCCTAAACCCTAAACCCTAAACCCTAAACCCTAAACCCTAAACCCTAAACCCTAACCCTAAACCCTAAACCCTAAACCCTAAACCCTAAACCCTAAACCCTAACCCCTAACCTAAACACACTAAACCCCTAAACCCTAAACCCGAAACCCTAACCCTAAACCCTAAACCCTAAAACCCTAAACCCCTAAACCCTAAACCCTTAACCCTAAACCCTTAAACCCTAAACCTAAACCCTAAACCCTAAACCCTAAACCCTAAACCCTAAACCCTAGTGCGAAAACCCTTGGGTAACCTCCTGGGCAAAAATCCGGGAGGGGGCAGTAATGAAAAGGAGGGCGAGTAAAGCTCGAAATGGCTAAGCTGAGGCGTGCCTATAGCCTCTAGGGTCCCGGATACTCTTCCGGGGGGAGCTGCAGCTCTGGCCCTTTGCCCTAAATAAACCCTAAACCTGCCTCTAGACCCCCCCCTCAGGGGCCTAGGGAAGAGCCTGTAGCCGGCTCCCTGGTATGCCAGGGATGCTGGGCCCTCGAACCCTAAACCCTAAACCTCACCCCTAAACCCTACCCCCGCACCCCTAAAAGGGTAAACCCTAAACCCACTGCAAACCAAACCCTAAACCCTAAACCCTAAACCCTAAACCCTAAACCCTAAACCCTGGGCTAAACCCTGTGAGGGGAGTGCGAAACTGGGTTGGGTGACCTCCTGGGCAAAAATCCGGGAGGGGGCAGTAATGAAAAGGAGGGCGAGTGAAGCCGAAATGGCTAAGCTGAGGCGTGCCTATAGCCTCTAGGGTAAACCCGGAACTCTTCCGGGGGGAGCTGCAGCTCTGGCTGTTTGCATTAAATAAACCCTAAACCTGCCCTAGACCCCCCCCTCAGGGGCCTAGGGAAACCCTGTAGCCGGCTCCTTGGTATGCCAGGGACCCTGGGCTGTCGAGACCTGAGCTTGAACTCACCCCGGGGTGTACCCGCCCACCCCCTTAAAAGGGTGTAGTGCCCACTGCAAGGCAGGCCCATTGCCTATTACTGCTTTACACACAGTGGGTTAGAACACACTGGGTTAACACACTGTTGAGGGGAGTGCGAAACTGGGTGGGTGAACACACGGTGGGTTAAAATCACGGTGGGGGCAGTGGGTGAAAACACGGTGGGTTGAACACAAATGGCTTAAGCACAGGGTGGGTATAGCCTCTAGGGTCCCGGATACTCTTCCGGGGGGAGCTGCACTCTGGTGTTTAACACACGGTGGGTAAACCCTAAACGGTGGGTTAGACCCCCGGTGGGTTTAGGGAACACCTGTAGCCAACACCTTGGGTTGAACACATGGTGGGTTGAACGACACGGTGGGCTTGAACTCACGGTGGGTTGAACCCGCCGCACCCCCTTAAACAGGGTGTAGTGCCCACTGCAAGGCAGGCCCATTGCCTATTACTGCTTTAACACACAGTGGGTTAGAACTCACGGTGGGTTAAGTGCCTGTTGAGGGGAGTGCGAAACTGGGTTGGGTGAACACACTGGGTTGAAACACGGGAGGGGGGAACAGTAATGAAAACACGGTGAGTGAAGCACGAAATGGCTAAGCACACGGTGGGTTAACACTCTAGGGTCCCGGTACTCTTCACGGGGGGAGCTGCAGCTCTGGTGTTTGCACAAATAAACCCTAAACACGGTGGGTTGACCACACGGTGGGGCCTGGGTTGAACACACGGTGGGTTGAACACACGGTGGGTTGAACACACGGTGGGTTGAACACACGGTGGGTTGAACACACGGTAGGTTTAACACACGGGGGTTAAACACACGGTGGGTTAACACACGGTGGGTTTACACACGGTGGGTTGAACACACGGTGGGTTGAACACACGGTGGTTTTGAACCACGGTGGTTGAAACACACGGTAGGTTAACACAGTGGGTTAAACACCGGTGGGTTAACACACGGTGGGTTGAACACACGGTGGGTTGAACACACGTGGGTATGAACACACGGTGGGTTGAACACACGGTGGGTTGAACACACGGTGGTTTAACACACGTGGGTTGAACACACGGTGGTATTAACACACGGTAGGGTTGAACACACGTGGGTTGAAACACCGGTGTGTTGAACACACGGTGGGTTTAACACACGGTGGGTTTGAAACACACGTGGGGTTTAACACACGGTGGTTTAACACACGGTGGGTTAGAACACACGGTGGTTTAACACACGGTGGGTTTGAACACACGGTGGGTTTAACACACGGTGGGTTTAACACACGGTGGGTTGAACACACGGTGGGTTGAACACACGGTGGGTTTAACACACGGGGGGTTTAACACACGGTGGGTTAACACACTGTGGGTTTAAACACACGGTGGGTTAAACACACGGTGGGTTGACACACGGTGGGTTGAAACACACGGTGGTTTGAACACACGGTGGGTTTAACACACGGTGGGTTAGAACACACTGGGTTTAACACACTGGGTTGAGGGGAGGTGGGAAACACGGTGGGTTGAACTCACTGGGTTTAACACACGGGAGGGGGCAGGTGGGTTGAAACACAGGGTGGGTGAAGCACAAATGGTAACACAGGGTGGGTTAACCACTAGGGTTGGATACTCACGGGGGGAGTTGCACACTGGTGTTTGTTAAATACACGGTGGGTTGAAACACGGTGGGTTAGACCCCCCGGTAGGGGCACTAGGGAAGACACTGTGGGTTGAACACTTGGTATGCCAAACACACTGGGTTGAACACACGGTGGGTTGAACTCACGGTGGGTTGAACCCGCCGTGGGTTAAAACGGTGGGTTGAACACACTGTAAGGCAGGCCCATTGCCTACACTGGTTTAACACACAGTGGGTTGAACACACTGGGTTAACACACGGTGGGTTGAACACACGGTGGGTTTAACACACGGTGGGTTGAACACACGGTGGGTTTAAAACACGGTGGGTTGAACACACGGTGGGTTGAACACACGGTGGGTTAAACACACGGTGGTTTTTAACACACGGTGGGGTTTAAACACACGGTGGGTTGAACACACGGTGGTTGAACACACGGTGGGTTGAAAACACGGTGGGTTTAACACAACGGTGGGTTGAACACACGGTGGGTTGAAACAACACGGTGGGTTGAACACACGGTGGGTTGAACACACGGTGGGTATGAACACACGTAGGTTTAACATACAGGTGGGTTAAACACACGGTGGGTTAAACACACGGTGGGTTTTACAACACGGTGGGTTGAACACACAGTGGGTTGAACACACGGTGGGTTTAACTCACGTTGGGTTGAACACACGGGTAGGTTAACACACAGTGGGTTAAACACACGGTGGGTATAACACACGGTGGGTTGAACACACGGTGGGTTGAACGCACGGTGGGTTGACACACTGTGGGTTGAACACACGGTGGTTTGACACACAGGGGGGTTAACACACGGTGGGTAACTACCACGGTAGGTTAGACACACGGTGGGTTGAAAACACGGTAGGTTTAACACACGGTGGGTTGAACACACGGTAGGGTTGAACACACGGTGGGGTTTAACACACGGTGGTTAACACACGGTTGGTTTTAACACACGGTGGGTTGAACACACGGTGGGTTGAACACACGGTGGTTGAACGGTGGTTAACACACGGTGGGTTTAACACACGGTGGTTGAACACACGGTGGGTTGAACACACGGTGGGGTTAAACACACTGGTGGGTTTAACACACGGTGGGTTGAACACACGGTGGGTTGAACACACGGTGGGTTAGACACACGGTGGGTTAACACACGGTGGGTTTAACACACGGTGGTTGAACACACGGTAGGTTTAGCACACGGTGGGTTGAACACACGGTGGGTTGAACACACGGTGTGTTGAACACACGGTAGGTTTAACACACGGTGGGTTAAACAACACGGTGGGTTTAACACACGGTGGGTTTAACACACGGTGGGTTTAACACACGGTGGGGTTGAACACACGGTGGGTTGAACACACGGTGGGTTAAACACACGGTGGGTTTTACACACGGTGGGTTGAACACACAGTGGGTTGAACACACGGTGGGTTTAACTCACGGTGGGTTGAAGACACGGTGGTTGAACACACGGTGGGTTTAACACACGGTGGGTTTAACACACGGTGGGTTTAAAAACACGGTGGGTTTGAACACACGGTGGGTTGAACACACGGTGGGCTAAACCCTAAACCCGGTTTAGGGTTTAGGGTTTAGGGTTTAGGGTTTATGGTTTAGGGTTTAGGGTTTAGGGTTTAGGGTTTAGGGTTTAGGGTTTAGGGTTTGATAGGAATGCTCAAAGAACTGAGCTGCAGTGCTGCTCCAGACAGTCTAGAGTCGCTAACGAAGAAAGTGGCTGTGACGGCCTATCGGTAGAACGAGAGACTAACGGCCTAGACTGGGAGAAGTCGAGGGGCACGAGTCTCTGAAAGTCTAGCCGATGGCACTACTCTAAGGGTAGGCTAGGGCCGCCAGGGGGCAACACGAGGCTCCCCAAGCGGCAGGAAAAAACGACGACGAAAATGGCCTAGCGGAATGCAGGAGAACTGCAAGAAACTTCTAGCTAGGCAAGCAAACTGCTGAAAAAAAACACAAGTCCTAAGCCTAGGGGTGTAGGGACATGCAATAGAGTAAGTACCTCAAGTGTAGGTAGAAGCAGTCTCGTATCGATTTCGCCACGAAGGCATCATCAGCAAGACAAGGATCTACCCTAGCAAGAGCTCCCTACTTATAGCTGTCCCAACCCAACCCAATGCCCCAAAGTGCAATGTGGGCCTAACCTGCCACCTAGGCAAAGAAACGCCCTTGCAGGCTGCCAACTGTGCAGCCTGCCAAGGGCCTACACCCAGCTGCCCATATCTCCCAATCCGGGCGCCAGATGGCGAATCCGACGGTTCCGGCAGCCTCCAGCGCCTACGGGGCTTATGGTCCGACATATAATATACAGGGTAACCGTCGGGTCCGGGTGGCGAAAACCGGAACATGCAAACAGTCCTGTTCGGGTGCCAGCCCGGCGCTCTCCAGATTCGCGCGAAACCAGAGAGCGTACCACTAAAACGCGCGTAACTCAGCGCTCGGTGCTCCGTTCGGGGCGTGTGAAGGCTCGTCGAAGAGCCCTTCATCAGCCCTACACAGTGAGACGGAGACCTGCATGTACCTAACAAGCTAACCCCCGAAACTAGAAAGAGGCCTAGTCACCCTCTCGCGTGCTGTGCCCCCTGGTACTCATAAAGGTCGGGGGCGTGTCAAGTACATGTGCCATGTGTCATGGTACCCCGAATCCCATAGATCCCCACTACGTGCAAGAGGAGAAAGGCACCCCTGTGCTCATATGGCCAGAGGTGGGGAAGGTACAATGCACATGCTACCAAAACCCAAGTCCCGTGCAAAGAGGAGAAAGGCATCCCAGTACTCATAACGGTCTGGGATGGGGAATGGTACAAGTGTGCAAGTGCGTAACCCACAAATACAACCCACAACGAACGCAGAGTGTAGTCGCAGGTACACTCACACTGCCCCAGGGCCTGACCTGTGTGGCTGAAATCAAAGAAGTCAGGCGGGAGGCTGTCGTGCATCCCTGGGTCCAGCCTGTGTGAGAAAACGAAGAGACTGGACGGGGGATGGTGCTGCTGCGACGGCCCAACCAAATGCAGCACGCCGCTGCGAAGTGCAGAAAGGTGCTCGCTCCAAGGCCCCACCCGTGTGCACGTGCTGTGAAACAAGGAGGAAGGGCGGGGAGGCGGCAGACGACTAACCGAGACGGCACGACACCCACAGAAGACAAGTGACGTGCTGTGCGGCGACGGCGAGAGAGGGGCACCCCAGTCACCTGAACGACGCTCGCACGAGTAGCTGTCGGAGCGACGGAGGTGCCCTGTAGGACACGAAAGGTGCCCTGTAGTGAGAAAGCTGCTCAAACGCTGGTGCCTCTGGAGGGAAGGCCAGCAACCTACCCCAGCGGACCTGCTGCACACTCGGGTGGAAGTCGAGAACAAGAGGGAGAACCCGCTGCTGCGCCTCCTGTTCCCCCTCCCCCCGAGCCCGTGACCTGGCAAGAAGCTCCGGGCGTCGTGCGTAGGAGATGCTGCTGAAGATCGGCTGCAAGAAAGTGTCTGGGTACCTCCGCGCCCGCAGCCGAGCGTAGAAGGCCGACCTGATACTCCTAAACCCTCGAGAACTGGACTCCCTCAGAATGTACCGCTGCAGCTCACCCAAGATGAAGCCCCTCTTGCAGTGAGAGGGGTGCGCGGAGGAGAAAGGAAAGTACTGGTACACGTTGAGCGGCTTCTGGAAGGTCGTGGTGTCCAAGATAGCCGTCGTCTGCCAGAGCTCTCCCTTGCTGAACGTGATATCCAGCAAGGTGAACTGTGAGGTGGAGATCTCGTGGGTCAGTCGAATAGTCTGCTCCAACCCACCAAACGCCCCCACCCACTCCAGCAGCCGCTCCCGTGTCCCCGTCCAAACCACCACCCCGTCGTCTATGAACCTGCGGTGGAGAAGGACGTGCTGCGACAACTCGGGCTCTGTCTCTAGCAACCTCTCGTCTAACCAAGCCATGAACAGAACCGCGTAGATCACTGCTACAGGCGTGCCCATAGCAGTCCCCCGAACCTGCCGCCAAAAACGACCACCAAACTCGAGGTGGTTCTGCCTCATGACCAACCCCAACAGCTGCACCAGTGTGTCTGCTACCCCCCCTGAAATCCTCTCCTGTGCTGCCCACCGAAGCAACCACCTCTCGATGCAGCTGATACCTGCGTCGATAGGGATCGACGGGTAGAGGCTCTCAACGTCGTAGGTCAAGAAGAGAGCCTCTGCTGGCACACGAAGGTCCTCTAGCTGGTGCAAAAGTGCAAGTGAGTCTGGAAGGTGCGAGGGTGAAAACCGTAGTAAAGGGCGGAGGTAGTGGTCTAAGACTGCCGATGCATGCTCAAAAACCCAGAGCGTGGACGAGCAGATAGGCCTGCCGGCTACTGGAGTCTTGTGCAGCTTCGGTAGCAAGTAGAATCTGCACACCCGAAACCGCTCCCAAGCCCTGGTAGCCCGCTCCAAACACGGAGTGCGCGGCTGCAGGATAAAGTCTAACACCTGCGACGGCAACCCTGCCAGGCGTGCCTGCTCTGCCCACCGACACAACTGCCCCCAAAGTCCCTGCAACGGCACCATAGCCACCGGCAGTACGCAGACACTGAGAGCAGGCGGGTGGAGCAGCAGCAGCGTCAGAGAGAGCGACGTCAGGAGCGGCGTGAGCAGGTAGAGGCGACGCCTGTAGACCAGACCATGGGAGAGTTTGTCCCCAGGGAGGTCGAGAGGCAGGTGGGCGCCTGGCAGGACGAGGCCCGGGAGCAGCTTCGTCGCATCCTCGAGCGACTTGACCGTTTGGAGGGGCGGCGCTCAGGGCAGTCAGGCCAGCAGCAGCGAGGCAGGACCAGGACTAGGGAGGTTACGGGAGACGGACGCCTGGAGTCCGTCTCTCCTGTCCGTAGCCGCACTCCGCAGGGCCGACAGGGCAGCCGCTCACAGCCTACTCAGGGAGCGGGTGCACAGACTGCAGGTACACAGGGTGCAGCAGGACAGCCTTCCCAGGGTCAGGGAGCAGCCACCACGACCCAGCAGCGCCCAGTGACACAGACCCAGGGGCAGCAGCAGCAGGGTCAGGGGCAGCAGCAGGGTCAGGGGCAGCAGCAGCAGGGTCAGCAGCAGCAGCGGCAGCAGCAGCAGCAGCAGCAGACCCAGCAGCAGCAGACCGGGACCACACGTCAGTCTGAGCAGGCCCCTGCCTCCACTCAGGGAGGCAAGGGGAAGGGCGGCGGTGGCTCCACGAGTTTCCAGGACCGCAGAGGCGGTAGAGGAGGACGTTGGGACCGGGGAGGTCGTTGGGGGAGGGGTGGACTGGACGGCGGGGTGGCAGGACCGTGACAGTTGGTCACAGCAGCCGTTCCAGTCTACCTACCAGGGCCTAGCACAGCAGCAGCAGCCGTTTAGCTCTTACGGCCTGCAGCAGCAGCAGCCGTTCAGTCCTTACGGCCTGCAGCAGCAGCCTTCTTGGCAGTACGGACAGGGGGGGTCCTCTTTCGGCCCCTACCAGGGCTCCTTCTTCCAGGGTCCCTCGTACCTTCCCTTTTCTGGCGCACCTGCGCAGCAGCAGTTCTACCAGCAGCCTTTTTTGGGGCCTTCTTTCCAGCAGCAGCAGTTTGGAGCACCCCTCCGGCAGCAGCAGTTTGGAGCACCTCCTCCGACCCCCCCACAGCCCCCCCTGCCACAGCAGCCTCCACAGGGTCAGGGGGAGCAGCAGGGGCAGGCGAGGCAGTAGAGGGAGTCGTGGGGGAGGAGGTCGGTCTTAGGAGGAGGAGTAGGCCACGTAGGAGGCTGGAGGAGAGTGACACCGACCGTCTTTTGAGACTGTTTGCTAGGCGCTCTGTGCAGGAGGTGGCGGACAAGCTAACTAACGTGGCTGTCCACAACCTTTCGCGCAGGCAGTTGTCAGAGGATGAGCTTGCAGGCCTCGCCCTTGGCCTCAAGTTCATCCCGACACCACCCTCCTTAGACCAGGAGCAGCTGAGACAGGCGGTGGAGCAGTTTCAGAGGAGGGTCAGGCTGGCTTGGCAGTTCCGGGACAGTCGCAGACCAGTACCCAGGTTCAGAGTCCCACGTCCCAGCTGGCAGCCGAGTTCGGGACCAGAGGAGGTTGAGGAGTACCTGGCCGGGGTAGCTGACAGGGTAGAGGGTTTGTCGGAGCTGATAGGGGGGCCAGCGCGGCCCAACGTGAGCAGGAGGGTGTTGGGCGCGCTGCAGAGGTTGAGTCGGGACCGGTCTATAGTTATTAAACCGGCCGACAAAAACCTTGGGATTGCGGTGTTAGACAGGGAGTGGTACGAGGGGGAGGCGCTGAGGCAGCTGGGGGACAGGGCGGTTTACGAGCCGGTGGCTATGGTGCCGTTGCAGGGACTTTGGGGGCAGTTGTGTCGGTGGGCAGAGCAGGCACGCTTGGCAGGGTTGCCGTCGCAGGTGTTAGACTTTATCCTGCAGCCGCGCACTCCGTGTTTGGAGCGGGCTACCAGGGCTTGGGAGCGGTTTCGGGTGTGCAGATTCTACTTGCTACCGAAGCTGCACAAGACTCCAGTAGCCGGCAGGCCTATCTGCTCGTCCACGCTCTGGGTTTTTGAGCATGCATCGGCAGTCTTAGACCACTACCTCCGCCCTTTACTACGGTTTTCACCCTCGCACCTTCCAGACTCACTTGCACTTTTGCA
Organism: Closterium sp. NIES-65; assembly: GCA_948144175.1. Taxonomy (NCBI): domain Eukaryota; kingdom Viridiplantae; phylum Streptophyta; class Zygnematophyceae; order Desmidiales; family Closteriaceae; genus Closterium; species Closterium sp. NIES-65. The sequence goes on from CANXME010002645.1 coordinate 58,551, forward strand.
CCAGCTAGAGGACCTTCGTGTGCCAGCAGAGGCTCTCTTCTTGACCTACGACGTTGAGAGCCTCTACCCGTCGATCCCTATCGACGCAGGTATCAGCTGCATCGAGAGGTGGTTGCTTCGGTGGGCAGCACAGGAGAGGATTTCAGGGGGGGTAGCAGACACACTGGTGCAGCTGTTGGGGTTGGTCATGAGGCAGAACCACCTCGAGTTTGGTGGTCGTTTTTGGCGGCAGGTTCGGGGGACTGCTATGGGCACGCCTGTAGCAGTGATCTACGCGGTTCTGTTCATGGCTTGGTTAGACGAGAGGTTGCTAGAGACAGAGCCCGAGTTGTCGCAGCACGTCCTTCTCCACCGCAGGTTCATAGACGACGGGGTGGTGGTTTGGACGGGGACACGGGAGCGGCTGCTGGAGTGGGTGGGGGCGTTTGGTGGGTTGGAGCAGACTATTCGACTGACCCACGAGATCTCCACCTCACAGTTCACCTTGCTGGATATCACGTTCAGCAAGGGAGAGCTCTGGCAGACGACGGCTATCTTGGACACCACGACCTTCCAGAAGCCGCTCAACGTGTACCAGTACTTTCCTTTCTCCTCCGCGCACCCCTCTCACTGCAAGAGGGGCTTCATCTTGGGTGAGCTGCAGCGGTACATTCTGAGGGAGTCCAGTTCTCGAGGGTTTAGGAGTATCAGGTCGGCCTTCTACGCTCGGCTGCGGGCGCGGAGGTACCCAGACACTTTCTTGCAGCCGATCTTCAGCAGCATCTCCTACGCACGACGCCCGGAGCTTCTTGCCAGGTCACGGGCTCGGGGGGAGGGGGAACAGGAGGCGCAGCAGCGGGTTCTCCCTCTTGTTCTCGACTTCCACCCGAGTGTGCAGCAGGTCCGCTGGGGTAGGTTGCTGGCCTTCCCTCCAGAGGCACCAGCGTTTGAGCAGCTTTCTCACTACAGGGCACCTTTCGTGTCCTACAGGGCACCTCCGTCGCTCCGACAGCTACTCGTGCGAGCGTCGTTCAGGTGACTGGGGTGCCCCTCTCTCGCCGTCGCCGCACAGCACGTCACTTGTCTTCTGTGGGTGTCGTGCCGTCTCGGTTAGTCGTCTGCCGCCTCCCCGCCCTTCCTCCTTGTTTCACAGCACGTGCACACGGGTGGGGCCTTGGAGCGAGCACCTTTCTGCACTTCGCAGCGGCGTGCTGCATTTGGTTGGGCCGTCGCAGCAGCACCATCCCCCGTCCAGTCTCTTCGTTTTCTCACACAGGCTGGACCCAGGGATGCACGACAGCCTCCCGCCTGACTTCTTTGATTTCAGCCACACAGGTCAGGCCCTGGGGCAGTGTGAGTGTACCTGCGACTACACTCTGCGTTCGTTGTGGGTTGTATTTGTGGGTTACGCACTTGCACACTTGTACCATTCCCCATCCCAGACCGTTATGAGTACTGGGATGCCTTTCTCCTCTTTGCACGGGACTTGGGTTTTGGTAGCATGTGCATTGTACCTTCCCCACCTCTGGCCATATGAGCACAGGGGTGCCTTTCTCCTCTTGCACGTAGTGGGGATCTATGGGATTCGGGGTACCATGACACATGGCACATGTACTTGACACGCCCCCGACCTTTATGAGTACCAGGGGGCACAGCACGCGAGAGGGTGACTAGGCCTCTTTCTAGTTTCGGGGGTTAGCTTGTTAGGTACATGCAGGTCTCCGTCTCACTGTGTAGGGCTGATGAAGGGCTCTTCGACGAGCCTTCACACGCCCCGAACGGAGCACCGAGCGCTGAGTTACGCGCGTTTTAGTGGTACGCTCTCTGGTTTCGCGCGAATCTGGAGAGCGCCGGGCTGGCACCCGAACAGGACTGTTTGCATGTTCCGGTTTTCGCCACCCGGACCCGACGGTTACCCTGTATATTATATGTCGGACCATAAGCCCCGTAGGCGCTGGAGGCTGCCGGAACCGTCGGATTCGCCATCTGGCGCCCGGATTGGGAGATATGGGCAGCTGGGTGTAGGCCCTTGGCAGGCTGCACAGTTGGCAGCCTGCAAGGGCGTTTCTTTGCCTAGGTGGCAGGTTAGGCCCACATTGCACTTTGGGGCATTGGGTTGGGTTGGGACAGCTATAAGTAGGGAGCTCTTGCTAGGGTAGATCCTTGTCTTGCTGATGATGCCTTCGTGGCGAAATCGATACGAGACTGCTTCTACCTACACTTGAGGTACTTACTCTATTGCATGTCCCTACACCCCTAGGCTTAGGACTTGTGTTTTTTTTCAGCAGTTTGCTTGCCTAGCTAGAAGTTTCTTGCAGTTCTCCTGCATTCCGCTAGGCCATTTTCGTCGTCGTTTTTTCCTGCCGCTTGGGGAGCCTCGTGTTGCCCCCTGGCGGCCCTAGCCTACCCTTAGAGTAGTGCCATCGGCTAGACTTTCAGAGACTCGTGCCCCTCGACTTCTCCCAGTCTAGGCCGTTAGTCTCTCGTTCTACCGATAGGCCGTCACAGCCACTTTCTTCGTTAGCGACTCTAGACTGTCTGGAGCAGCACTGCAGCTCAGTTCTTTGAGCATTCCTATCAAACCCTAAACCTATTGCACTGACGCCGGTGTTGGAGAGTGGCGTAGACGATACAGACTCCTAGTTTTTTCCGTTTCGTTAGTCTTTTAGACGTCACCATGAGTGGGCTCGGAGTTCCTGCAGCGGCAGGCACTGGGGGAGGAGCCGGTGTCGGCAGAGCAGGAGACCAGGGGGGATCAGCGGCTGCGGCTATGGAGACTAGTGCACCAGCTACTGTCGCTGATATTACTGAGCAGTTTCGGCGTACTCGTAGACGGACCGAGCGGGACGAGGAGGACAGACGGACGGAGTTGGCGCTGGAGCAGCAGGCCGAGTGGCAGCGCAGCATACAGCAGCAGCTTCGTCTCAGGAATATTGAGGGGGATATCCTGCGAGACCGGTCCGTGATAGACAGCTGGGTTAGGATGATCTCTCGTGACAGGGAGCAGTTGGCACAGGAGGCAGCTTCCATTCGCGAGCAGCTGAGACAGGAGGCTGAGACCTTGGCACAGCAGCGGCAGCAGCGACCACGGCTTGGGCTACCGTCGTCGCAGCAGGAGCCACAGCAGCAGGGCCAGCAGCAGCAGCAGCAGGGGCAGCAGCAGGCCCAGCAGCAGCAGGGTCAGCAGCGGCAGGGTCAGCAGCAGTCTCAGCAGCAGCAGCAGCAGCCGACAGCCACCGGTGCGGCGGGTGAGGCTACTGCCGGGGGAGAGCAGACAGACACTCTTGCCTCGAGGCTGTTTCGGCAGGTCTTTGGTGGTCTTTTCCCAGACACTTCTGGAGGCGGGGCAGCAGCCGCAGGCGCAGCAGGTGCAGGGGCTGGGGCTGCCACGGACCCTGCTCTACTTTCCAGGGTGGCGGAGATTAGGGACGCCATCCAGGCAGAGACGGTACCACCAGAGTTTACAGCGCTCATAGAGACAGAGTCCGCTGTACTAGCAGCTGACTTGCGAGCCGTCGTTAAGACCGAGAGGGGTCTGGCGAAGACTCGCAAGCAGTTTTTTGAGGGACAGGTGGCGCACTGCATCCCGAAGAACTTTGTACCTGAGCTCCACCTCCACACTACAGAGGCACAGGAGCAGCTTCGGACTAGGATGCAGGAGCTTCAGCAGCACGCACAGGGACAGATGCAGCTGATTCTTATCAGCGGACAGGTGGAGGACTTGCAGCAGCTTCAGACTCGGGTCACTACCTGGCGTGACAGGCTTCTCGTGACGATAGACGACCGACTTGCGAGAGCCTGTGACGTGGGGTTCCTTGCGCAGCAGTTTGCAGCAGAGCCGGCACGCTCTGCTATCTGGCAGAGCATCCAGACGCTGAGGGTTAGGTGCCACGCTGCTGTTACAGACGCACTCCTCCGTGTAGGGCTGCAGCACCGGCAGTACGCAGACACTGAGAGCAGGCGGGTGGAGCAGCAGCAGCGTCAGAGAGAGCGACGTCAGGAGCGGCGTGAGCAGGCAGAGGCGACGCCTGTAGACCAGACCATGGGAGAGTTTGTCCCCAGGGAGGTCGAGAGGCAGGTGGGCGCCTGGCAGGACGAGGCCCGGGAGCAGCTTCGTCGCATCCTCGAGCGACTTGACCGTTTGGAGGGGCGGCGCTCAGGGCAGTCAGGCCAGCAGCAGCGAGGCAGGACCAGGACTAGGGAGGTTACGGGAGACGGACGCCTGGAGTCCGTCTCTCCTGTCCGTAGCCGCACTCCGCAGGGCCGACAGGGCAGCCGCTCACAGCCTACTCAGGGAGCGGGTGCACAGACTGCAGGTACACAGGGTGCAGCAGGACAGCCTTCCCAGGGTCAGGGAGCAGCCACCACGACCCAGCAGCGCCCAGTGACACAGACCCAGGGGCAGCAGCAGCAGGGTCAGGGGCAGCAGCAGGGTCAGGGGCAGCAGCAGCAGGGTCAGCAGCAGCAGCGGCAGCAGCAGCAGCAGCAGCAGACCCAGCAGCAGCAGACCGGGACCACACGTCAGTCTGAGCAGGCCCCTGCCTCCACTCAGGGAGGCAAGGGGAAGGGCGGCGGTGGCTCCACGAGTTTCCAGGACCGCAGAGGCGGTAGAGGAGGACGTTGGGACCGGGGAGGTCGTTGGGGGAGGGGTGGACTGGACGGCGGGTGGCAGGACCGTGACAGTTGGTCACAGCAGCCGTTCCAGTCTACCTACCAGGGCCTAGCACAGCAGCAGCAGCCGTTTAGCTCTTACGGCCTGCAGCAGCAGCAGCAGCCGTTCAGTCCTTACGGCCTGCAGCAGCAGCCTTCTTGGCAGTACGGACAGGGGGGGTCCTCTTTCGGCCCCTACCAGGGCTCCTTCTTCCAGGGTCCCTCGTACCTTCCCTTTTCTGGCGCACCTGCGCAGCAGCAGTTCTACCAGCAGCCTTTTTTGGGGCCTTCTTTCCAGCAGCAGCAGTTTGGAGCACCCCTCCGGCAGCAGCAGTTTGGAGCACCTCCTCCGACCCCCCCACAGCCCCCCCTGCCACAGCAGCCTCCACAGGGTCAGGGGGAGCAGCAGGGGCAGGCGAGGCAGTAGAGGGAGTCGTGGGGGAGGAGGTCGGTCTTAGGAGGAGGAGTAGGCCACGTAGGAGGCTGGAGGAGAGTGACACCGACCGTCTTTTGAGACTGTTTGCTAGGCGCTCTGTGCAGGAGGTGGCGGACAAGCTAACTAACGTGGCTGTCCACAACCTTTCGCGCAGGCAGTTGTCAGAGGATGAGCTTGCAGGCCTCGCCCTTGGCCTCAAGTTCATCCCGACACCACCCTCCTTAGACCAGGAGCAGCTGAGACAGGCGGTGGAGCAGTTTCAGAGGAGGGTCAGGCTGGCTTGGCAGTTCCGGGACAGTCGCAGACCAGTACCCAGGTTCAGAGTCCCACGTCCCAGCTGGCAGCCGAGTTCGGGACCAGAGGAGGTTGAGGAGTACCTGGCCGGGGTAGCTGACAGGGTAGAGGGTTTGTCGGAGCTGATAGGGGGGCCAGCGCGGCCCAACGTGAGCAGGAGGGTGTTGGGCGCGCTGCAGAGGTTGAGTCGGGACCGGTCTATAGTTATTAAACCGGCCGACAAAAACCTTGGGATTGCGGTGTTAGACAGGGAGTGGTACGAGGGGGAGGCGCTGAGGCAGCTGGGGGACAGGGCGGTTTACGAGCCGGTGGCTATGGTGCCGTTGCAGGGACTTTGGGGGCAGTTGTGTCGGTGGGCAGAGCAGGCACGCCTGGCAGGGTTGCCGTCGCAGGTGTTAGACTTTATCCTGCAGCCGCGCACTCCGTGTTTGGAGCGGGCTACCAGGGCTTGGGAGCGGTTTCGGGTGTGCAGATTCTACTTGCTACCGAAGCTGCACAAGACTCCAGTAGCCGGCAGGCCTATCTGCTCGTCCACGCTCTGGGTTTTTGAGCATGCATCGGCAGTCTTAGACCACTACCTCCGCCCTTTACTACGGTTTTCACCCTCGCACCTTCCAGACTCACTTGCACTTTTGCACCAGCTAGAGGACCTTCGTGTGCCAGCAGAGGCTCTCTTCTTGACCTACGACGTTGAGAGCCTCTACCCGTCGATCCCTATCGACGCAGGTATCAGCTGCATCGAGAGGTGGTTGCTTCGGTGGGCAGCACAGGAGAGGATTTCAGGGGGGGTAGCAGACACACTGGTGCAGCTGTTGGGGTTGGTCATGAGGCAGAACCACCTCGAGTTTGGTGGTCGTTTTTGGCGGCAGGTTCGGGGGACTGCTATGGGCACGCCTGTAGCAGTGATCTACGCGGTTCTGTTCATGGCTTGGTTAGACGAGAGGTTGCTAGAGACAGAGCCCGAGTTGTCGCAGCACGTCCTTCTCCACCGCAGGTTCATAGACGACGGGGTGGTGGTTTGGACGGGGACACGGGAGCGGCTGCTGGAGTGGGTGGGGGCGTTTGGTGGGTTGGAGCAGACTATTCGACTGACCCACGAGATCTCCACCTCACAGTTCACCTTGCTGGATATCACGTTCAGCAAGGGAGAGCTCTGGCAGACGACGGCTATCTTGGACACCACGACCTTCCAGAAGCCGCTCAACGTGTACCAGTACTTTCCTTTCTCCTCCGCGCACCCCTCTCACTGCAAGAGGGGCTTCATCTTGGGTGAGCTGCAGCGGTACATTCTGAGGGAGTCCAGTTCTCGAGGGTTTAGGAGTATCAGGTCGGCCTTCTACGCTCGGCTGCGGGCGCGGAGGTACCCAGACACTTTCTTGCAGCCGATCTTCAGCAGCATCTCCTACGCACGACGCCCGGAGCTTCTTGCCAGGTCACGGGCTCGGGGGGAGGGGGAACAGGAGGCGCAGCAGCGGGTTCTCCCTCTTGTTCTCGACTTCCACCCGAGTGTGCAGCAGGTCCGCTGGGGTAGGTTGCTGGCCTTCCCTCCAGAGGCACCAGCGTTTGAGCAGCTTTCTCACTACAGGGCACCTTTCGTGTCCTACAGGGCACCTCCGTCGCTCCGACAGCTACTCGTGCGAGCGTCGTTCAGGTGACTGGGGTGCCCCTCTCTCGCCGTCGCCGCACAGCACGTCACTTGTCTTCTGTGGGTGTCGTGCCGTCTCGGTTAGTCGTCTGCCGCCTCCCCGCCCTTCCTCCTTGTTTCACAGCACGTGCACACGGGTGGGGCCTTGGAGCGAGCACCTTTCTGCACTTCGCAGCGGCGTGCTGCATTTGGTTGGGCCGTCGCAGCAGCACCATCCCCCGTCCAGTCTCTTCGTTTTCTCACACAGGCTGGACCCAGGGATGCACGACAGCCTCCCGCCTGACTTCTTTGATTTCAGCCACACAGGTCAGGCCCTGGGGCAGTGTGAGTGTACCTGCGACTACACTCTGCGTTCGTTGTGGGTTGTATTTGTGGGTTACGCACTTGCACACTTGTACCATTCCCCATCCCAGACCGTTATGAGTACTGGGATGCCTTTCTCCTCTTTGCACGGGACTTGGGTTTTGGTAGCATGTGCATTGTACCTTCCCCACCTCTGGCCATATGAGCACAGGGGTGCCTTTCTCCTCTTGCACGTAGTGGGGATCTATGGGATTCGGGGTACCATGACACATGGCACATGTACTTGACACGCCCCCGACCTTTATGAGTACCAGGGGGCACAGCACGCGAGAGGGTGACTAGGCCTCTTTCTAGTTTCGGGGGTTAGCTTGTTAGTTACATGCAGGTCTCCGTCTCACTGTGTAGGGCTGATGAAGGGCTCTTCGACGAGCCTTCACACGCCCCGAACGGAGCACCGAGCGCTGAGTTACGCGCGTTTTAGTGGTACGCTCTCTGGTTTCGCGCGAATCTGGAGAGCGCCGGGCTGGCACCCGAACAGGACTGTTTGCATGTTCCGGTTTTCGCCACCCGGACCCGACGGTTACCCTGTATATTATATGTCGGACCATAAGCCCCGTAGGCGCTGGAGGCTGCCGGAACCGTCGGATTCGCCATCTGGCGCCCGGATTGGGAGATATGGGCAGCTGGGTGTAGGCCCTTGGCAGGCTGCACAGTTGGCAGCCTGCAAGGGCGTTTCTTTGCCTAGGTGGCAGGTTAGGCCCACATTGCACTTTGGGGCATTGGGTTGGGTTGGGACAGCTATAAGTAGGGAGCTCTTGCTAGGGTAGATCCTTGTCTTGCTGATGATGCCTTCGTGGCGAAATCGATACGAGACTGCTTCTACCTACACTTGAGGTACTTACTCTATTGCATGTCCCTACACCCCTAGGCTTAGGACTTGTGTTTTTTTTTCAGCAGTTTGCTTGCCTAGCTAGAAGTTTCTTGCAGTTCTCCTGCATTCCGCTAGGCCATTTTCGTCGTCGTTTTTTCCTGCCGCTTGGGGAGCCTCGTGTTGCCCCCTGGCGGCCCTAGCCTACCCTTAGAGTAGTGCCATCGGCTAGACTTTCAGAGACTCGTGCCCCTCGACTTCTCCCAGTCTAGGCCGTTAGTCTCTCGTTCTACCGATAGGCCGTCACAGCCACTTTCTTCGTTAGCGACTCTAGACTGTCTGGAGCAGCACTGCAGCTCAGTTCTTTGAGCATTCCTATCAAACCCTAAACCTATTGCACTGACGCCGGTGTTGGAGAGTGGCGTAGACGATACAGACTCCTAGTTTTTTCCGTTTCGTTAGTCTTTTAGACGTCACCATGAGTGGGCTCGGAGTTCCTGCAGCGGCAGGCACTGGGGGAGGAGCCGGTGTCGGCAGAGCAGGAGACCAGGGGGGATCAGCGGCTGCGGCTATGGAGACTAGTGCACCAGCTACTGTCGCTGATATTACTGAGCAGTTTCGGCGTACTCGTAGACGGACCGAGCGGGACGAGGAGGACAGACGGACGGAGTTGGCGCTGGAGCAGCAGGCCGAGTGGCAGCGCAGCATACAGCAGCAGCTTCGTCTCAGGAATATTGAGGGGGATATCCTGCGAGACCGGTCCGTGATAGACAGCTGGGTTAGGATGATCTCTCGTGACAGGGAGCAGTTGGCACAGGAGGCAGCTTCCATTCGCGAGCAGCTGAGACAGGAGGCTGAGACCTTGGCACAGCAGCGGCAGCAGCGACCACGGCTTGGGCTACCGTCGTCGCAGCAGGAGCCACAGCAGCAGGGCCAGCAGCAGCAGCAGCAGGGGCAGCAGCAGGCCCAGCAGCAGCAGGGTCAGCAGCGGCAGGGTCAGCAGCAGTCTCAGCAGCAGCAGCAGCAGCCGACAGCCACCGGTGCGGCGGGTGAGGCTACTGCCGGGGGAGAGCAGACAGACACTCTTGCCTCGAGGCTGTTTCGGCAGGTCTTTGGTGGTCTTTTCCCAGACACTTCTGGAGGCGGGGCAGCAGCCGCAGGCGCAGCAGGTGCAGGGGCTGGGGCTGCCACGGACCCTGCTCTACTTTCCAGGGTGGCGGAGATTAGGGACGCCATCCAGGCAGAGACGGTACCACCAGAGTTTACAGCGCTCATAGAGACAGAGTCCGCTGTACTAGCAGCTGACTTGCGAGCCGTCGTTAAGACCGAGAGGGGTCTGGCGAAGACTCGCAAGCAGTTTTTTGAGGGACAGGTGGCGCACTGCATCCCGAAGAACTTTGTACCTGAGCTCCACCTCCACACTACAGAGGCACAGGAGCAGCTTCGGACTAGGATGCAGGAGCTTCAGCAGCACGCACAGGGACAGATGCAGCTGATTCTTATCAGCGGACAGGTGGAGGACTTGCAGCAGCTTCAGACTCGGGTCACTACCTGGCGTGACAGGCTTCTCGTGACGATAGACGACCGACTTGCGAGAGCCTGTGACGTGGGGTTCCTTGCGCAGCAGTTTGCAGCAGAGCCGGCACGCTCTGCTATCTGGCAGAGCATCCAGACGCTGAGGGTTAGGTGCCACGCTGCTGTTACAGACGCACTCCTCCGTGTAGGGCTGCAGCACCGGCAGTACGCAGACACTGAGAGCAGGCGGGTGGAGCAGCAGCAGCGTCAGAGAGAGCGACGTCAGGAGCGGCGTGAGCAGGCAGAGGCGACGCCTGTAGACCAGACCATGGGAGAGTTTGTCCCCAGGGAGGTCGAGAGGCAGGTGGGCGCCTGGCAGGACGAGGCCCGGGAGCAGCTTCGTCGCATCCTCGAGCGACTTGACCGTTTGGAGGGGCGGCGCTCAGGGCAGTCAGGCCAGCAGCAGCGAGGCAGGACCAGGACTAGGGAGGTTACGGGAGACGGACGCCTGGAGTCCGTCTCTCCTGTCCGTAGCCGCACTCCGCAGGGCCGACAGGGCAGCCGCTCACAGCCTACTCAGGGAGCGGGTGCACAGACTGCAGGTACACAGGGTGCAGCAGGACAGCCTTCCCAGGGTCAGGGAGCAGCCACCACGACCCAGCAGCGCCCAGTGACACAGACCCAGGGGCAGCAGCAGCAGGGTCAGGGGCAGCAGCAGGGTCAGGGGCAGCAGCAGCAGGGTCAGCAGCAGCAGCGGCAGCAGCAGCAGCAGCAGCAGACCCAGCAGCAGCAGACCGGGACCACACGTCAGTCTGAGCAGGCCCCTGCCTCCACTCAGGGAGGCAAGGGGAAGGGCGGCGGTGGCTCCACGAGTTTCCAGGACCGCAGAGGCGGTAGAGGAGGACGTTGGGACCGGGGAGGTCGTTGGGGGAGGGGTGGACTGGACGGCGGGTGGCAGGACCGTGACAGTTGGTCACAGCAGCCGTTCCAGTCTACCTACCAGGGCCTAGCACAGCAGCAGCAGCCGTTTAGCTCTTACGGCCTGCAGCAGCAGCAGCAGCCGTTCAGTCCTTACGGCCTGCAGCAGCAGCCTTCTTGGCAGTACGGACAGGGGGGGTCCTCTTTCGGCCCCTACCAGGGCTCCTTCTTCCAGGGTCCCTCGTACCTTCCCTTTTCTGGCGCACCTGCGCAGCAGCAGTTCTACCAGCAGCCTTTTTTGGGGCCTTCTTTCCAGCAGCAGCAGTTTGGAGCACCCCTCCGGCAGCAGCAGTTTGGAGCACCTCCTCCGACCCCCCCACAGCCCCCCCTGCCACAGCAGCCTCCACAGGGTCAGGGGGAGCAGCAGGGGCAGGCGAGGCAGTAGAGGGAGTCGTGGGGGAGGAGGTCGGTCTTAGGAGGAGGAGTAGGCCACGTAGGAGGCTGGAGGAGAGTGACACCGACCGTCTTTTGAGACTGTTTGCTAGGCGCTCTGTGCAGGAGGTGGCGGACAAGCTAACTAACGTGGCTGTCCACAACCTTTCGCGCAGGCAGTTGTCAGAGGATGAGCTTGCAGGCCTCGCCCTTGGCCTCAAGTTCATCCCGACACCACCCTCCTTAGACCAGGAGCAGCTGAGACAGGCGGTGGAGCAGTTTCAGAGGAGGGTCAGGCTGGCTTGGCAGTTCCGGGACAGTCGCAGACCAGTACCCAGGTTCAGAGTCCCACGTCCCAGCTGGCAGCCGAGTTCGGGACCAGAGGAGGTTGAGGAGTACCTGGCCGGGGTAGCTGACAGGGTAGAGGGTTTGTCGGAGCTGATAGGGGGGCCAGCGCGGCCCAACGTGAGCAGGAGGGTGTTGGGCGCGCTGCAGAGGTTGAGTCGGGACCGGTCTATAGTTATTAAACCGGCCGACAAAAACCTTGGGATTGCGGTGTTAGACAGGGAGTGGTACGAGGGGGAGGCGCTGAGGCAGCTGGGGGACAGGGCGGTTTACGAGCCGGTGGCTATGGTGCCGTTGCAGGGACTTTGGGGGCAGTTGTGTCGGTGGGCAGAGCAGGCACGCTTGGCAGGGTTGCCGTCGCAGGTGTTAGACTTTATCCTGCAGCCGCGCACTCCGTGTTTGGAGCGGGCTACCAGGGCTTGGGAGCGGTTTCGGGTGTGCAGATTCTACTTGCTACCGAAGCTGCACAAGACTCCAGTAGCCGGCAGGCCTATCTGCTCGTCCACGCTCTGGGTTTTTGAGCATGCATCGGCAGTCTTAGACCACTACCTCCGCCCTTTACTACGGTTTTCACCCTCGCACCTTCCAGACTCACTTGCACTTTTGCACCAGCTAGAGGACCTTCGTGTGCCAGCAGAGGCTCTCTTCTTGACCTACGACGTTGAGAGCCTCTACCCGTCGATCCCTATCGACGCAGGTATCAGCTGCATCGAGAGGTGGTTGCTTCGGTGGGCAGCACAGGAGAGGATTTCAGGGGGGGTAGCAGACACACTGGTGCAGCTGTTGGGGTTGGTCATGAGGCAGAACCACCTCGAGTTTGGTGGTCGTTTTTGGCGGCAGGTTCGGGGGACTGCTATGGGCACGCCTGTAGCAGTGATCTACGCGGTTCTGTTCATGGCTTGGTTAGACGAGAGGTTGCTAGAGACAGAGCCCGAGTTGTCGCAGCACGTCCTTCTCCACCGCAGGTTCATAGACGACGGGGTGGTGGTTTGGACGGGGACACGGGAGCGGCTGCTGGAGTGGGTGGGGGCGTTTGGTGGGTTGGAGCAGACTATTCGACTGACCCACGAGATCTCCACCTCACAGTTCACCTTGCTGGATATCACGTTCAGCAAGGGAGAGCTCTGGCAGACGACGGCTATCTTGGACACCACGACCTTCCAGAAGCCGCTCAACGTGTACCAGTACTTTCCTTTCTCCTCCGCGCACCCCTCTCACTGCAAGAGGGGCTTCATCTTGGGTGAGCTGCAGCGGTACATTCTGAGGGAGTCCAGTTCTCGAGGGTTTAGGAGTATCAGGTCGGCCTTCTACGCTCGGCTGCGGGCGCGGAGGTACCCAGACACTTTCTTGCAGCCGATCTTCAGCAGCATCTCCTACGCACGACGCCCGGAGCTTCTTGCCAGGTCACGGGCTCGGGGGGAGGGGGAACAGGAGGCGCAGCAGCGGGTTCTCCCTCTTGTTCTCGACTTCCACCCGAGTGTGCAGCAGGTCCGCTGGGGTAGGTTGCTGGCCTTCCCTCCAGAGGCACCAGCGTTTGAGCAGCTTTCTCACTACAGGGCACCTTTCGTGTCCTACAGGGCACCTCCGTCGCTCCGACAGCTACTCGTGCGAGCGTCGTTCAGGTGACTGGGGTGCCCCTCTCTCGCCGTCGCCGCACAGCACGTCACTTGTCTTCTGTGGGTGTCGTGCCGTCTCGGTTAGTCGTCTGCCGCCTCCCCGCCCTTCCTCCTTGTTTCACAGCACGTGCACACGGGTGGGGCCTTGGAGCGAGCACCTTTCTGCACTTCGCAGCGGCGTGCTGCATTTGGTTGGGCCGTCGCAGCAGCACCATCCCCCGTCCAGTCTCTTCGTTTTCTCACACAGGCTGGACCCAGGGATGCACGACAGCCTCCCGCCTGACTTCTTTGATTTCAGCCACACAGGTCAGGCCCTGGGGCAGTGTGAGTGTACCTGCGACTACACTCTGCGTTCGTTGTGGGTTGTATTTGTGGGTTACGCACTTGCACACTTGTACCATTCCCCATCCCAGACCGTTATGAGTACTGGGATGCCTTTCTCCTCTTTGCACGGGACTTGGGTTTTGGTAGCATGTGCATTGTACCTTCCCCACCTCTGGCCATATGAGCACAGGGGTGCCTTTCTCCTCTTGCACGTAGTGGGGATCTATGGGATTCGGGGTACCATGACACATGGCACATGTACTTGACACGCCCCCGACCTTTATGAGTACCAGGGGGCACAGCACGCGAGAGGGTGACTAGGCCTCTTTCTAGTTTCGGGGGTTAGCTTGTTAGGTACATGCAGGTCTCCGTCTCACTGTGTAGGGCTGATGAAGGGCTCTTCGACGAGCCTTCACACGCCCCGAACGGAGCACCGAGCGCTGAGTTACGCGCGTTTTAGTGGTACGCTCTCTGGTTTCGCGCGAATCTGGAGAGCGCCGGGCTGGCACCCGAACAGGACTGTTTGCATGTTCCGGTTTTCGCCACCCGGACCCGACGGTTACCCTGTATATTATATGTCGGACCATAAGCCCCGTAGGCGCTGGAGGCTGCCGGAACCGTCGGATTCGCCATCTGGCGCCCGGATTGGGAGATATGGGCAGCTGGGTGTAGGCCCTTGGCAGGCTGCACAGTTGGCAGCCTGCAAGGGCGTTTCTTTGCCTAGGTGGCAGGTTAGGCCCACATTGCACTTTGGGGCATTGGGTTGGGTTGGGACAGCTATAAGTAGGGAGCTCTTGCTAGGGTAGATCCTTGTCTTGCTGATGATGCCTTCGTGGCGAAATCGATACGAGACTGCTTCTACCTACACTTGAGGTACTTACTCTATTGCATGTCCCTACACCCCTAGGCTTAGGACTTGTGTTTTTTTTCAGCAGTTTGCTTGCCTAGCTAGAAGTTTCTTGCAGTTCTCCTGCATTCCGCTAGGCCATTTTCGTCGTCGTTTTTTCCTGCCGCTTGGGGAGCCTCGTGTTGCCCCCTGGCGGCCCTAGCCTACCCTTAGAGTAGTGCCATCGGCTAGACTTTCAGAGACTCGTGCCCCTCGACTTCTCCCAGTCTAGGCCGTTAGTCTCTCGTTCTACCGATAGGCCGTCACAGCCACTTTCTTCGTTAGCGACTCTAGACTGTCTGGAGCAGCACTGCAGCTCAGTTCTTTGAGCATTCCTATCAAACCCTAAACCTATTGCACTGACGCCGGTGTTGGAGAGTGGCGTAGACGATACAGACTCCTAGTTTTTTCCGTTTCGTTAGTCTTTTAGACGTCACCATGAGTGGGCTCGGAGTTCCTGCAGCGGCAGGCACTGGGGGAGGAGCCGGTGTCGGCAGAGCAGGAGACCAGGGGGGATCAGCGGCTGCGGCTATGGAGACTAGTGCACCAGCTACTGTCGCTGATATTACTGAGCAGTTTCGGCGTACTCGTAGACGGACCGAGCGGGACGAGGAGGACAGACGGACGGAGTTGGCGCTGGAGCAGCAGGCCGAGTGGCAGCGCAGCATACAGCAGCAGCTTCGTCTCAGGAATATTGAGGGGGATATCCTGCGAGACCGGTCCGTGATAGACAGCTGGGTTAGGATGATCTCTCGTGACAGGGAGCAGTTGGCACAGGAGGCAGCTTCCATTCGCGAGCAGCTGAGACAGGAGGCTGAGACCTTGGCACAGCAGCGGCAGCAGCGACCACGGCTTGGGCTACCGTCGTCGCAGCAGGAGCCACAGCAGCAGGGCCAGCAGCAGCAGCAGCAGGGGCAGCAGCAGGCCCAGCAGCAGCAGGGTCAGCAGCGGCAGGGTCAGCAGCAGTCTCAGCAGCAGCAGCAGCAGCCGACAGCCACCGGTGCGGCGGGTGAGGCTACTGCCGGGGGAGAGCAGACAGACACTCTTGCCTCGAGGCTGTTTCGGCAGGTCTTTGGTGGTCTTTTCCCAGACACTTCTGGAGGCGGGGCAGCAGCCGCAGGCGCAGCAGGTGCAGGGGCTGGGGCTGCCACGGACCCTGCTCTACTTTCCAGGGTGGCGGAGATTAGGGACGCCATCCAGGCAGAGACGGTACCACCAGAGTTTACAGCGCTCATAGAGACAGAGTCCGCTGTACTAGCAGCTGACTTGCGAGCCGTCGTTAAGACCGAGAGGGGTCTGGCGAAGACTCGCAAGCAGTTTTTTGAGGGACAGGTGGCGCACTGCATCCCGAAGAACTTTGTACCTGAGCTCCACCTCCACACTACAGAGGCACAGGAGCAGCTTCGGACTAGGATGCAGGAGCTTCAGCAGCACGCACAGGGACAGATGCAGCTGATTCTTATCAGCGGACAGGTGGAGGACTTGCAGCAGCTTCAGACTCGGGTCACTACCTGGCGTGACAGGCTTCTCGTGACGATAGACGACCGACTTGCGAGAGCCTGTGACGTGGGGTTCCTTGCGCAGCAGTTTGCAGCAGAGCCGGCACGCTCTGCTATCTGGCAGAGCATCCAGACGCTGAGGGTTAGGTGCCACGCTGCTGTTACAGACGCACTCCTCCGTGTAGGGCTGCAGCACCGGCAGTACGCAGACACTGAGAGCAGGCGGGTGGAGCAGCAGCAGCGTCAGAGAGAGCGACGTCAGGAGCGGCGTGAGCAGGCAGAGGCGACGCCTGTAGACCAGACCATGGGAGAGTTTGTCCCCAGGGAGGTCGAGAGGCAGGTGGGCGCCTGGCAGGACGAGGCCCGGGAGCAGCTTCGTCGCATCCTCGAGCGACTTGACCGTTTGGAGGGGCGGCGCTCAGGGCAGTCAGGCCAGCAGCAGCGAGGCAGGACCAGGACTAGGGAGGTTACGGGAGACGGACGCCTGGAGTCCGTCTCTCCTGTCCGTAGCCGCACTCCGCAGGGCCGACAGGGCAGCCGCTCACAGCCTACTCAGGGAGCGGGTGCACAGACTGCAGGTACACAGGGTGCAGCAGGACAGCCTTCCCAGGGTCAGGGAGCAGCCACCACGACCCAGCAGCGCCCAGTGACACAGACCCAGGGGCAGCAGCAGCAGGGTCAGGGGCAGCAGCAGGGTCAGGGGCAGCAGCAGCAGGGTCAGCAGCAGCAGCGGCAGCAGCAGCAGCAGCAGCAGACCCAGCAGCAGCAGACCGGGACCACACGTCAGTCTGAGCAGGCCCCTGCCTCCACTCAGGGAGGCAAGGGGAAGGGCGGCGGTGGCTCCACGAGTTTCCAGGACCGCAGAGGCGGTAGAGGAGGACGTTGGGACCGGGGAGGTCGTTGGGGGAGGGGTGGACTGGACGGCGGATGGCAGGACCGTGACAGTTGGTCACAGCAGCCGTTCCAGTCTACCTACCAGGGCCTAGCACAGCAGCAGCAGCCGTTTAGCTCTTACGGCCTGCAGCAGCAGCAGCAGCCGTTCAGTCCTTACGGCCTGCAGCAGCAGCCTTCTTGGCAGTACGGACAGGGGGGGTCCTCTTTCGGCCCCTACCAGGGCTCCTTCTTCCAGGGTCCCTCGTACCTTCCCTTTTCTGGCGCACCTGCGCAGCAGCAGTTCTACCAGCAGCCTTTTTTGGGGCCTTCTTTCCAGCAGCAGCAGTTTGGAGCACCCCTCCGGCAGCAGCAGTTTGGAGCACCTCCTCCGACCCCCCCACAGCCCCCCCTGCCACAGCAGCCTCCACAGGGTCAGGGGGAGCAGCAGGGGCAGGCGAGGCAGTAGAGGGAGTCGTGGGGGAGGAGGTCGGTCTTAGGAGGAGGAGTAGGCCACGTAGGAGGCTGGAGGAGAGTGACACCGACCGTCTTTTGAGACTGTTTGCTAGGCGCTCTGTGCAGGAGGTGGCGGACAAGCTAACTAACGTGGCTGTCCACAACCTTTCGCGCAGGCAGTTGTCAGAGGATGAGCTTGCAGGCCTCGCCCTTGGCCTCAAGTTCATCCCGACACCACCCTCCTTAGACCAGGAGCAGCTGAGACAGGCGGTGGAGCAGTTTCAGAGGAGGGTCAGGCTGGCTTGGCAGTTCCGGGACAGTCGCAGACCAGTACCCAGGTTCAGAGTCCCACGTCCCAGCTGGCAGCCGAGTTCGGGACCAGAGGAGGTTGAGGAGTACCTGGCCGGGGTAGCTGACAGGGTAGAGGGTTTGTCGGAGCTGATAGGGGGGCCAGCGCGGCCCAACGTGAGCAGGAGGGTGTTGGGCGCGCTGCAGAGGTTGAGTCGGGACCGGTCTATAGTTATTAAACCGGCCGACAAAAACCTTGGGATTGCGGTGTTAGACAGGGAGTGGTACGAGGGGGAGGCGCTGAGGCAGCTGGGGGACAGGGCGGTTTACGAGCCGGTGGCTATGGTGCCGTTGCAGGGACTTTGGGGGCAGTTGTGTCGGTGGGCAGAGCAGGCACGCCTGGCAGGGTTGCCGTCGCAGGTGTTAGACTTTATCCTGCAGCCGCGCACTCCGTGTTTGAAGCGGGCTACCAGGGCTTGGGAGCGGTTTCGGGTGTGCAGATTCTACTTGCTACCGAAGCTGCACAAGACTCCAGTAGCCGGCAGGCCTATCTGCTCGTCCACGCTCTGGGTTTTTGAGCATGCATCGGCAGTCTTAGACCACTACCTCCGCCCTTTACTACGGTTTTCACCCTCGCACCTTCCAGACTCACTTGCACTTTTGCACCAGCTAGAGGACCTTCGTGTGCCAGCAGAGGCTCTCTTCTTGACCTACGACGTTGAGAGCCTCTACCCGTCGATCCCTATCGACGCAGGTATCAGCTGCATCGAGAGGTGGTTGCTTCGGTGGGCAGCACAGGAGAGGATTTCAGGGGGGGTAGCAGACACACTGGTGCAGCTGTTGGGGTTGGTCATGAGGCAGAACCACCTCGAGTTTGGTGGTCGTTTTTGGCGGCAGGTTCGGGGGACTGCTATGGGCACGCCTGTAGCAGTGATCTACGCGGTTCTGTTCATGGCTTGGTTAGACGAGAGGTTGCTAGAGACAGAGCCCGAGTTGTCGCAGCACGTCCTTCTCCACCGCAGGTTCATAGACGACGGGGTGGTGGTTTGGACGGGGACACGGGAGCGGCTGCTGGAGTGGGTGGGGGCGTTTGGTGGGTTGGAGCAGACTATTCGACTGACCCACGAGATCTCCACCTCACAGTTCACCTTGCTGGATATCACGTTCAGCAAGGGAGAGCTCTGGCAGACGACGGCTATCTTGGACACCACGACCTTCCAGAAGCCGCTCAACGTGTACCAGTACTTTCCTTTCTCCTCCGCGCACCCCTCTCACTGCAAGAGGGGCTTCATCTTGGGTGAGCTGCAGCGGTACATTCTGAGGGAGTCCAGTTCTCGAGGGTTTAGGAGTATCAGGTCGGCCTTCTACGCTCGGCTGCGGGCGCGGAGGTACCCAGACACTTTCTTGCAGCCGATCTTCAGCAGCATCTCCTACGCACGACGCCCGGAGCTTCTTGCCAGGTCACGGGCTCGGGGGGAGGGGGAACAGGAGGCGCAGCAGCGGGTTCTCCCTCTTGTTCTCGACTTCCACCCGAGTGTGCAGCAGGTCCGCTGGGGTAGGTTGCTGGCCTTCCCTCCAGAGGCACCAGCGTTTGAGCAGCTTTCTCACTACAGGGCACCTTTCGTGTCCTACAGGGCACCTCCGTCGCTCCGACAGCTACTCGTGCGAGCGTCGTTCAGGTGACTGGGGTGCCCCTCTCTCGCCGTCGCCGCACAGCACGTCACTTGTCTTCTGTGGGTGTCGTGCCGTCTCGGTTAGTCGTCTGCCGCCTCCCCGCCCTTCCTCCTTGTTTCACAGCACGTGCACACGGGTGGGGCCTTGGAGCGAGCACCTTTCTGCACTTCGCAGCGGCGTGCTGCATTTGGTTGGGCCGTCGCAGCAGCACCATCCCCCGTCCAGTCTCTTCGTTTTCTCACACAGGCTGGACCCAGGGATGCACGACAGCCTCCCGCCTGACTTCTTTGATTTCAGCCACACAGGTCAGGCCCTGGGGCAGTGTGAGTGTACCTGCGACTACACTCTGCGTTCGTTGTGGGTTGTATTTGTGGGTTACGCACTTGCACACTTGTACCATTCCCCATCCCAGACCGTTATGAGTACTGGGATGCCTTTCTCCTCTTTGCACGGGACTTGGGTTTTGGTAGCATGTGCATTGTACCTTCCCCACCTCTGGCCATATGAGCACAGGGGTGCCTTTCTCCTCTTGCACGTAGTGGGGATCTATGGGATTCGGGGTACCATGACACATGGCACATGTACTTGACACGCCCCCGACCTTTATGAGTACCAGGGGGCACAGCACGCGAGAGGGTGACTAGGCCTCTTTCTAGTTTCGGGGGTTAGCTTGTTAGGTACATGCAGGTCTCCGTCTCACTGTGTAGGGCTGATGAAGGGCTCTTCGACGAGCCTTCACACGCCCCGAACGGAGCACCGAGCGCTGAGTTACGCGCGTTTTAGTGGTACGCTCTCTGGTTTCGCGCGAATCTGGAGAGCGCCGGGCTGGCACCCGAACAGGACTGTTTGCATGTTCCGGTTTTCGCCACCCGGACCCGACGGTTACCCTGTATATTATATGTCGGACCATAAGCCCCGTAGGCGCTGGAGGCTGCCGGAACCGTCGGATTCGCCATCTGGCGCCCGGATTGGGAGATATGGGCAGCTGGGTGTAGGCCCTTGGCAGGCTGCACAGTTGGCAGCCTGCAAGGGCGTTTCTTTGCCTAGGTGGCAGGTTAGGCCCACATTGCACTTTGGGGCATTGGGTTGGGTTGGGACAGCTATAAGTAGGGAGCTCTTGCTAGGGTAGATCCTTGTCTTGCTGATGATGCCTTCGTGGCGAAATCGATACGAGACTGCTTCTACCTACACTTGAGGTACTTACTCTATTGCATGTCCCTACACCCCTAGGCTTAGGACTTGTGTTTTTTTTCAGCAGTTTGCTTGCCTAGCTAGAAGTTTCTTGCAGTTCTCCTGCATTCCGCTAGGCCATTTTCGTCGTCGTTTTTTCCTGCCGCTTGGGGAGCCTCGTGTTGCCCCCTGGCGGCCCTAGCCTACCCTTAGAGTAGTGCCATCGGCTAGACTTTCAGAGACTCGTGCCCCTCGACTTCTCCCAGTCTAGGCCGTTAGTCTCTCGTTCTACCGATAGGCCGTCACAGCCACTTTCTTCGTTAGCGACTCTAGACTGTCTGGAGCAGCACTGCAGCTCAGTTCTTTGAGCATTCCTATCAAACCCTAAACCCTAAACCCTAAACCCTAAACCCTAAACCCTAAACCCTAAACCCTAAACCTTAAACCATAAACCCTAAACCCTAAACCCTAAACCCTAAACCCTAAACCGGGTTTAGGGTTTAGGGTTTAACCCACCGTGTGTTCAACCCACCGTGTGTTAAACCCACCGTGTGTTAAACCCACCGTGTGTTAAACCCACCGTGTGTTAAACCCACCGTGTGTTCAACCCACCGTGTCTTCAACCCACCGTGAGTTAAACCCACCGTGTGTTCAACCCACTGTGTGTTCAACCCACCGTGTGTAAAACCCACCGTGTGTTTAACCCACCGTGTGTTCAACCCACCGTGTGTTCAACCCACCGTGTGTTAAACCCACCGTGTGTTAAACCCACCGTGTGTTAAACCCACCGTGTGTTTAACCCACCGTGTGTTAAACCTACCGTGTGTTCAACACACCGTGTGTTCAACCCACCGTGTGTTCAACCCACCGTGTGCTAAACCTACCGTGTGTTCAACCCACCGTGTGTTAAACCCACCGTGTGTTAAACCCACCGTGTGTCTAACCCACCGTGTGTTCAACCCACCGTGTGTTCAACCCACCGTGTGTTAAACCCACCGTGTGTTTAACCCACCGTGTGTTCAACCCACCGTGTGTTCAACCCACCGTGTGTTCAACCCACCGTGTGTTAAACCCACCGTGTGTTAAACCCACCGTGTGTTAAACCCACCGTGTGTTTAACCCACCGTGTGTTAAACCTACCGTGTGTTCAACACACCGTGTGTTCAACCTACCGTGTGTTCAACCCACCGTGTGCTAAACCTACCGTGTGTTCAACCCACCGTGTGTTAAACCCACCGTGTGTTCAACCCACCGTGTGTTCAACCCACCGTGTGTTCAACCCACCGTGCGTTCAACCCACCGTGTGTTCAACCCACCGTGTGTTATACCCACCGTGTGTTTAACCCACTGTGTGTTAAACCTACCGTGTGTTCAACCCACCGTGAGTTAAACCCACCGTGTGTTCAACCCACTGTGTGTTCAACCCACCGTGTGTAAAACCCACCGTGTGTTTAACCCACCGTGTGTTTAACCCACTGTATGTTAAACCTACCGTGTGTTCAACCCACCGTGTGTTCAACCCACCGTGTGTTCAACCCACCGTGTGTTCAACCCACCGTGTGTTCAACCCACCGTTTGTTAAACCCACCGTGTGTTCAACCCACCGTGTGTTCAACCCACCGTGTGTTCAACCCACCGTGTGTTAAACCCACCGTGTGTTAAACCCACCGTGTGTTTAACCCACCGTGTGTTCAACCCACCGTGTGTTCAACCCACCGTGTTTTAAACCCACCGTGTGTTAAACCCACCGTGTGTTAAACCCACCGTGTGTTTAACCCACCGTGTGTTAAACCTACCGTGTGTTCAACCCACCGTGTGTTCAACCCACCGTGTGTTCAACCCACTGTGTGTTAAACCTACTGTGTGTTCAACCCACCGTGTGTTCAACCCACCGTGTCTTCAACCCACCGTGAGTTAAACCCACCGTGTGTTCAACCCACCGTGTGTTTAACACACCGTGTGTTCAACCCACCGTGTGTTCAACCCACTGTGTGCTAAACCTACCGTGGGTTCAACCCACCGTGTCTTCAACCCACCGTGTCTTCAACCCACCGTGAGTTAAACCCACCGTGTGTTCAACCCACCGTGTGTTCAACCCACAGTGTGTTGAACCCACCGTGTGTTCAACCCACCGTGTGTTCAACCCACCGTGTGTTTAACCCACCGTGTGTTAAACCTACCGTGTGTTAAACCCACCGTGTGTTAAACCCACCGTGAGTTAAACCCACCGTGTGTTCAACCCACTGTGTGTTCAACCCACCGTGTGTAAAACCCACCGTGTGTTTAACCCACCGTGTGTTCAACCCACCGTGTGTTCAACCCACCGTGTGTTAAACCCACCGTGTGTTAAACCCACCGTGTGTTAAACCCACCATGTGTTTAACCCACCGTGTGTTAAACCTACCGTGTGTTCAACACACCGTGTGTTCAACCCACCGTGTGTTCAACCCACCGTGTGCTAAACCTACCGTGTGTTCAACCCACCGTGTGTTAAACCCACCGTATGTTCAACCCACCGTGTGTTCAACCCACCGTGTTTTAAACCCACCGTGTGTTAAACCCACCGTGTGTTAAACCAACCGTGTGTTCAACCCACCGTGTGTTCAATCCACTGCGTGTTCAACCCACCGTGTGTTCAACCCACCGTGTGTTCAACCCACCGTGTGTTCAACCCACCGTGTGTTCAACCCACCGTGTGTTCAACCCACCGTGTGTTCAACCCACCGTGTGTTCAACCCACCGTGTGTTCAACCCACCGTGCGTTCAACCCACCGTGTGTTCAACCCACCGTGTGTTATACCCACCGTGTGTTTAGCCCACTGTATGTTAAACCTACCGTGTGTTCAACCCACCGTGTGTTCAACCCACCGTGTGTTCAACCCACCGTGTGTTCAACCCACCGTGTGTTCAACCCGACCGTTTGTTAAACCCACCGTGTGTTCAACCCACCGTGTGTTCAACCCACCGTGTGTTCAACCCACCGTGTGTTAAACCCACCGTGTGTTAAACCCACCGTGTGTTTAACCCACCGTGTGTTCAACCCACCGTGTCTTCAACCCACCGTGAGTTAAACCCACTGTGTGTTAAACCCACCGTGTGTTAAACCCACCGTGTGTTTAACCCACCGTGTGTTAAACCTACCGTGTGTTCAACCCACCGTGTGTTCAACCCACCGTGTGTTCAACCCACTGTGTGTTAAACCTACTGTGTGTTCAACCCACCGTGTGTTCAACCCACCGTGTCTTCAACCCACCGTGTGTAAAACCCACCGTGTGTTTAACCCACCGTGTGTTTAACCCACTGTATGTTAAACCTACCGTGTATTCAACCCACCGTGTGTTCAACCCACCGTGTGTTCAACCCACCGTGTGTTCAACCCACCGTGTGTAAAACCCACCGTGTGTTTAACCCACCGTGTGTAAAACCCACCGTGTGTTAAACCCATCGTGTGTTTAACCCACCGTGTGTTTAACCCACTGTATGTTAAACCTACCGTGTGTTCAACCCACCGTGTGTTCAACCCACCGTGTGTTCAACCCACCGTGTGTTCAACCCACCGTGTGTTCAACCCACCGTGTGTTAAACCCACCGTGTGTTTAACCCACCGTGTGTTTAACCCACTGTATGTTAAACCTACCGTGTGTTCAACCCACCGTGTGTTCAACCCACCGTGTGTTCAACCCACCGTGTGTTCAACCCACCGTGTGTTAAACCCACCGTGTGTTAAACCCACCGTGTGTTAAACCCACCGTGTGTTTAACCCACCGTGTGTTAAACCTACCGTGTGTTCAACACACCGTGTGTTCAACCCACCGTGTGTTCAACCCACCGTGTGATAAACCTACCGTGTGTTCAACCCACCGTGTGTTAAACCCACCGTGTGTTCAACCCACCGTGTGTTCAACCCAATATGTTTTAAACCCACCGTGTGTTAAACCCACCGTGTGTTAAACCAACCGTGTGTTCAACCCACCGTGTGTTCAACCCACCGTGTGTTCAACCCACCGTGTGTTCAACCCACCGTGTGTTCAACCCACCGTGAGTTCAACCCACCGTGTGTTCAACCCACCGTGTGTTCAACCCACCGTGTGTTCAACCCACCGTGTGTTCAACCCACCGTGTGTTCAACCCACCGTGCGTTCAACCCACCGTGTGTTCAACCCACCGTGTGTTATACCCACCGTGTGTTTAACCCACTGTATGTTAAACCTACCGTGTGTTCAACCCACCGTGTGTTCAACCCACCGTGTGTTCAACACACCGTGTGTTCAACCCACCGTGTGTTCAACCCACCGTTTGTTAAACCCACCGTGTGTTCAACCCACCGTGTGTTCAACCCACCGTGTGTTCAACCCACCGTGTGTTAAACCCACCGTGTGTTAAACCCACCGTGTGTTTAACCCACCGTGTGTTCAACCCAGCGTGTCTTCAACCCATCGTGAGTTAAACCCACCGTGTGTTAAACCCACCGTGTGTTAAACCCACCGTGTGTTTAACCCACCGTGTGTTAAACCTACCGTGTGTTCAACCCACCGTGTGTTCAACCCACCGTGTGTTCAACCCACTGTGTGTTAAACCTACTGTGTGTTCAACCCACCGTGTGTTCAACCCACCGTGTCTTCAACCCACCGTGTGTAAAACCCACCGTGTGTTTAACCCACCGTGTGTTTAACCCACTGTATGTTAAACCTACCGTGTGTTCAACCCACCGTGTGTTCAACCCACCGTGTGTTCAACCCACCGTGTGTTCAACCCACCGTGTGTAAAACCCACCGTGTGTTCAACCCACCGTGTGTTAAACCTACTGTGTGTTCAACCCACTGTGTGTTCAACCCACCGTGTGTAAAACCCACCGTGTGTTTAACCCACCGTGTGTTTAACCCACTGTATGTTTAACCTACCGTGTGTTCAACCCACCGTGTGTTCAACCCACCGTGTGTTCAACCCACCGTGTGTTCAACCCACCGTGTGTTCAACCCACCGTTTGTTAAAGCCACCGTGTGTTCAACCCACCGTGTGTTCAACCCACCGTGTGTTCAACCCACCGTGTGTTAAACCCACCGTGTGTTAAACCCACCGTGTGTTTAACCCACCGTGTGTTCAACCCACCGTGTGTTCAACCCACCGTGTTTTAAACCCACCGTGTGTTAAACCCACCGTGTGTTAAACCCACCGTGTGTTTAACCCACCGTGTGTTAAACCTACCGTGTGTTCAACCCACCGTGTGTTCAACCCACCGTGTGTTCAACCCACTGTGTGTTAAACCTACTGTGTGTTCAACCCACCGTGTGTTCAACCCACCGTGTCTTCAACCCACCGTGAGTTAAACCCACCGTGTGTTCAACCCACCGTGTGTTTAACACACCGTGTGTTCAACCCACCGTGTGTTCAACCCACTGTGTGCTAAACCTACCGTGGGTTCAACCCACCGTGTCTTCAACCCACCGTGTCTTCAACCCACCGTGAGTTAAACCCACCGTGTGTTCAACCCACCGTGTGTTCAACCCACAGTGTGTTGAACCCACCGTGTGTTCAACCCACCGTGTGTTCAACCCACCGTGTGTTTAACCCACCGTGTGTTAAACCTACCGTGTGTTAAACCCACCGTGTGTTAAACCCACCGTGAGTTAAACCCACCGTGTGTTCAACCCACTGTGAGTTCAACCCACCGTGTGTAAAACCCACCGTGTGTTTAACCCACCGTGTGTTCAACCCACCGTGTGTTCAACCCACCGTGTGTTAAACCCACCGTGTGTTAAACCCACCGTGTGTTAAACCCACCGTGTGTTTAACCCACCGTGTGTTAAACCTACCGTGTGTTCAACACACCGTGTGTTCAACCCACCGTGTGTTCAACCCACCGTGTGCTAAACCTACCGTGTGTTCAACCCACCGTGTGTTAAACCCACCGTGTGTTCAACCCACCGTGTGTTCAACCCACCGTGTTTTAAACCCACCGTGTGTTAAACCCACCGTGTGTTAAACCAACCGTGTGTTCAACCCACCGTGTGTTCAACCCACCGTGTGTTCAACCCACCGTGTGTTCAACCCACCGTGTGTTCATCCCACCGTGTGTTCAACCCACCGTGTGTTCAACC
This sequence comes from Closterium sp. NIES-65, assembly GCA_948144175.1. Classification (NCBI taxonomy): domain Eukaryota; kingdom Viridiplantae; phylum Streptophyta; class Zygnematophyceae; order Desmidiales; family Closteriaceae; genus Closterium; species Closterium sp. NIES-65. The sequence continues at coordinate 84,817 of CANXME010002645.1, forward strand.
CACCGTGTCTTCAACCAACTGTGTGTTCAACCCACCGTGTGTTCTACCCACAGTGTGTTGAACCCACCGTGTGTTCAACCCACCGTGTGTTCAACCCACCGTGTGTTTAACCCACCGTGTGTTAAACCTACCGTGTGTTAAACCCACCGTGTGTTAAACCCACCGTGAGTTAAACCCACCGTGTGTTCAACCCACTGTGTGTTCAACCCACCGTGTGTAAAACCCACCGTGTGTTTAACCCACCGTGTGTTCAACCCACCGTGTGTTAAACCCACCGTGTGTTAAACCCACCGTGTGTTAAACCCACCGTGTGTTAAACCCACCGTGTGTTTAACCCACCGTGTGTTAAACCTACCGTGTGTTCAACACACCGTGTGTTCAACCCACCGTGTGTTCAACCCACCGTGTGCTAAACCTACCGTGTGTTCAACCCACCGTGTGTTAAACCCACCGTGTGTTCAACCCACCGTGTGTTCAACCCACCGTGTTTTAAACCCACCGTGTGTTAAACCCACCGTGTGTTAAACCAACCGTGTGTTCAACCCACCGTGTGTTCAACCCACCGTGTGTTCAACCCACCGTGTGTTCAACCCACCGTGTGTTCATCCCACCGTGTGTTCAACCCACCGTGTGTTCAACCCACCGTGTCTTCAACCAACTGTGTGTTCAACCCACCGTGTGTTCAACCCACCGTGTGTTCAACCCACCGTGTGTTCAACCCACCGTTTGTTAAACCCACCGTGTGTTCAACCCACCGTGTGTTCAACCCACCGTGTGTTCAACCCACCGTGTGTTAAACCCACCGTGTGTTAAACCCACCGTGTGTTTAACCCACCGTGTGTTCAACCCACCGTGTCTTTAACCCACCGTGAGTTAAACCCACCGTGTGTTAAACCCACCGTGTGTTTAACCCACCGTGTGTTTAACCCACCGTGTGTTGAACCTACCGTGTGTTCAACCCACCGTGTGTTCAACCCACCGTGTGTTCAACCCACCGTGTGTTCAACCCACCGTGTGTTCAACCCACCGTGTGTTCAACCCACCGTGTGTTCAACCCACCGTGTGTTCAACCCACCGTGCGTTCAACCCACCGTGTGTTCAACCCACCGTGTGTTATACCCACCGTGTGTTTAACCCACTGTATGTTAAACCTACCGTGTGTTCAACCCACCGTGTGTTCAACCCACCGTGTGTTCAACCCACCGTGTGTTCAACCCACCGTTTGTTAAACCCACCGTGTGTTCAACCCACCGTGTGTTCAACCCACCGTGTGTTCAACCCACCGTGTGTTCAACCCACCGTGTGTTAAACCCACCGTGTGTTAAACCCACCGTGTGTTTAACCCACCGTGTGTTCAACCCACCGTGTCTTCAACCCACCGTGAGTTAAACCCACCGTGTGTTAAACCCACCGTGTGTTAAACCCACCGTGTGTTTAACCCACCGTGTGTTAAACCTACCGTGTGTTCAACCCACCGTGTGTTCAACCCACCGTGTGTTCAACCCACTGTGTGTTAAACCTACTGTGTGTTCAACCCACCGTGTGTTCAACCCACCGTGTCTTCAACCCACCGTGAGTTATACCCACCGTGTGTTCAACCCACCGTGTGTTTAACACACCGTGTGTTCAACCCACCGTGTGTTCAACCCACTGTGTGCTAAACCTACCGTGGGTTCAACCCACCGTGTCTTCAACCCACCGTGTCTTCAACCCACCGTGAGTTAAACCCACCGTGTGTTCAACCCACCGTGTGTTCAACCCACAGTGTGTTGAACCCACCGTGTGTTCAACCCACCGTGTGTTCAACCCACCGTGTGTTTAACCCACCGTGTGTTAAACCTACCGTGTGTTAAACCCACCGTGTGTTAAACCCATCGTGAGTTAAACCCACCGTGTGTTCAACCCACTGTGTGTTCAACCCACCGTGTGTAAATCCCACCGTGTGTTTAACCCACCGTGTGTTCAACCCACCGTGTGTTCAACCCACCGTGTTTTAAACCCACCGTGTGTTAAACCCACCGTGTGTTAAACCCACCGTGTGTTTAACCCACCGTGTGTTAAACCTACCGTGTGTTCAACACACCGTGTGTTCAACCCACCGTGTGTTCAACCCACCGTGTGCTAAACCTACCGTGTGTTCAACCCACCGTGTGTTAAACCCACCGTGTGTTCAACCCACCGTGTGTTCAACCCACCGTGTTTTAAACCCACCGTGTGTTAAACCCACCGTGTGTTAAACCAACCGTGTGTTCAACCCACCGTGTCTTCAACCCACCGTGAGTTAAACCCACCGTGTGTTCAACCCACCGTGTGTAAAACCCACCGTGTGTTTAACCCACCGTGTGTTCAACCCACCGTGTGTTCAACCCACCGTGTGTTAAACCCACCGTGTGTTAAACCCACCGTGTGTTAAACCCACCGTGTGTTTAACCCACCGTGTGTTAAACCTACCGTGTATTCAACACACCGTGTGTTCAACCCACCGTGTGTTCAACCCACCGTGTGCTAAACCTACCGTGTGTTCAACCCACCGTGTGTTAAACCCACCGTGTGTTCAACCCACCGTGTGTTCAACCCACCGTGTGTTCAACCCACCGTGTGTTAAACCCACCGTGTGTTAAACCCACCGTGTGTTAAACCCACCGTGTGTTTAACCCACCGTGTGTTAAACCTACCGTGTGTTCAACACACCGTGTGTTCAACCCACCGTGTGTTCAACCCACCGTGTGTTAAACCTACCGTGTGTTCAACCCACCGTGTTTTCAACCCACCGTGTGTTCAACCCACCGTGTGTTCAACCCACCGTGCATTCAACCCACCGTGTGTTCAACCCACCGTGTGTTATACCCACCGTGTGTTTAACCCACTGTGTGTTAAACCTACCGTGTGTTCAACCCACCGTGTGTTCAACCCACCGTGTGTTCAACCCACCGTGTGTTAAACCTACCGTGTGTTCAACCCATCGTGTGTTCAACCCACCGTTTATTAAACCCACCGTGTGTTCAACCCACCGTGTGTTCAACCCACCGTGTGTTCAACCCACCGTGTGTTAAACCCACCGTGTGTTAAACCCACCGTTTGTTTAACCCACCGTGTGTTCAACCCACCGTGTGTTCAACCCACCGTGTTTTAAACCCACCGTGTGTTAAACCCACCGTGTGTTAAACCCACCGTGTGTTCAACCCACCGTGTCTTCAACCCACCGTGAGTTAAACCCACCGTGTGTTCAACCCACTGTGTGTTCAACCCACCGTGTGTAAAACCCACCGTGTGTTTAACCCACCGTGTGTTCAACCCACCGTGTGTTCAACCCACCGTGTGTTAAACCCACCGTGTGTTAAACCCACCGTGTGTTAAACCCACCGTGTGTTTAACCCACCGTGTGTTAAACCTACCGTGTGTTCAACACACCGTGTGTTCAACCCACCGTGTGTTCAACCCACCGTGTGCTAAACCTACCGTGTGTTCAATCCACCGTGTGTTAAACCCACCGTGTGTTCAACCCACCGTGTGTTCAACCCACCGTGTGTTCAACCCACCGTGTGTTCAACCCACCGTGTGTTCAACCCACCGTGTGTTCAACCCACCGTGTGTTCAACCCACCGTGCGTTCAACCCACCGTGTGTTCAACCCACCGTGTGTTATACCCACCGTGTGTTTAACCCACTGTATATTAAACCTACCGTGTGTTCAACCCACCGTGTGTTCAACCCACCGTGTGTTCAACCCACCGTGTGTTCAACCCACCGTGTGTTCAACCCACCGTTTGTTAAACCCACCGTGTGTTCAACCCACCGTGTGTTCAACCCACCGTGTGTTCAACCCACCGTGTGTTAAACCCACCGTGTGTTAAACCCACTGTGTGTTTAACCCACCGTGTGTTCAACCCACCGTGTGTTCAACCCACCGTGTTTTAAACCCACCGTGTGTTAAACCCACCCTGTGTTAAACCCACCGTGTGTTTAACCCACCGTGTGTTAAACCTACCGTGTGTTCAACCCACCGTGTGTTCAACCCACCGTGTGTTCAACCCACTGTGTGTTAAACCTACTGTGTGTTCAACCCACCGTGTGTTCAACCCACCGTGTCTTCAACCCACCGTGAGTTAAACCCACCGTGTGTTCAACCCACCGTGTGTTTAACACACCGTGTGTTCAACCCGCCGTGTGTTCAACCCACTGTGTGCTAAACCTACCGTGGGTTCAACCCACCGTGTCTTCAACCCACCGTGTCTTCAACCCACTGTGTGTTAAACCTACTGTGTGTTCAACCCACCGTGTGTTCAACCCACCGTGTCTTCAACCCACCGTGAGTTAAACCCACCGTGTGTTCAACCCACCGTGTGTTCAACCCACAGTGTGTTGAACCCACCGTGTGTTCAACCCACCGTGTGTTCAACCCACCGTGTGTTTAACCCACCGTGTGTTAAACCTACCGTGTGTTAAACCCACCGTGTGTTAAACCCACCGTGTGTTTAACCCACCGTGTGTTTAACCCACCGTGTGTTAAACCTACCGTGTGTTCAACCCACCGTGTGTTCAACCCACCGTGTGTTCAACCCACCGTGTGTTAAACCTACGGTGTGTTCAACCCACCGTGTGTTCAACCCACCGTGTGTTCAACCCACCGTGAGTTAAACCCATCGTGTGTTCAACCCACCGTGTGTTCAACACACCGTGTGTTCAACCCACCGTGTGTTCAACCCACCGTGTGCTAAACCTACGGTGTGTTCAACCCATCGTGTGTTAAACCCACCGTGTGTTCAACCTACCGTGTGTTCAACCCACCGTGTGTTCAACCCACCGTGCGTTCAACCCACCGTGTATTCAACCCATCGTGTGTTATACCCACCGTGTGTTAAACCCACCGTCTGTTTAACCCACCGTGTGTTAAACCTACCGTGTGTTCAACCCACCGTGTGTTCAACCCACCGTGTGTTAAACCCACCGTGTGTTCAACCCACCGTGTGTTCAACCCACCGTGTGTTCAACCCACCGTGCGTTCAACCCACCGTGTATTCAACCCACCGTGTGTTATACCCACCGTGTGTTAAACCCACCGTGTGTTCAACCCATCGTGTGTTAAACCTACCGTGTGTTCAACCCACTGTGTGTTCAACCCACCGTGTGTTAAACCCACCGTGTGTTAAACCCACCGTGTGTTTAACCCACTGTGTGTTCAACCCACCGTGTCTTCAACCCACCGTGAGTTAAATGTCAGATTTATATGACATAGTTGCTGTAGGCTATAGTGGGGTAGCACATATGGGGTACAGGGTTTCCAGGGTTGTATTTGTACCCAATCTTTCCTTAGTCATTTCATTCCTGTTTTCTTATCTTTCACATGGTATCAGAGCAGGTTGAGTTGAAGTGAAAAGTATCGAGAGAATGGGGGTTTTACTATAGGTTCAAGGGTACAAATAGGCAAGAATGAAGAAAGGCAAATGGTACACCACCTAGCAGGAAACTAAGATAACTACACTAGGCTATTGTAGGCATTTATATGAAAGTATACAAATACATTTCAACACACCCCCTAAATGCCTACAGTGGAAAACCCGTGTGTAGCACAAAGTCTGCAGGGGTACAAGGTGCAATGGAAGAAACAGAAACAAGCAAGAGCAGTAGTAGCTGGAAGTGTAAAACGCCCACGCTTGGTCACCGACACCATCCCCTCACCCTCCCCCTCCCCCTCCCCCTCCCCCTCCCCCCCACACTGCTGCAGGAGCAGCAGAGGGGGGGCAAACGGAGGAGGATGGGGCCGTAGGGCCAGGGGACCACACATCACCCCCACACCCGCCACCCCCAGTCCCTCCCCGGGCTCCCTTGTGCCGGTTCCCCCCCCGGTAGACCCCCTCCCCCCTCAGGTTCCTGCCCCCTCAGGTGTGTCCCAGGTAGACGCCGTTGACCCGGTCGAGGTTACTGGTGACTCTGGTGCTGCTGCGGGTGCTGAGCCTGGGGGTGCTGACTCTGGGGGTGCTGTGCGCGGGGGTGCTGAGCCTGGGGGTGCTACTGCTGGGGGTGCTGGGCCTGAGGGTGCTACTGCGGAGGGTGCGGAGCCTGGGGGTGCTGAGCCGGGGGGTGCTGTGCCTGGAGGTGCTGGGTCTGGGGGTGCTGGGTCGGGAGCTGCTGAGCCTGGGGGTGCTGCGTCTGGAGCTGCTGAGCCTGGGGTTTCTCCTGCTGCTGCGTCTCGCCGGGAGCCCCTCTCTCCACAGGAGCTGCGCGAGTGGTTCGCTCGCCGCTGGAGGCGTGCTGCTGGGTCTGGAGGTGCTACTGGAGCCGAGCTGGAGCTTCTTCGACCGTCGAGGGTGCGGGTGCTGCCGGTCCCGGAGCTGCTGGACCTGCGGGTCCTCCTGGAGCTGGAGCTGCTGAGGGAGTTGGTGCTGAGCCTACTGCTGTTGGTCCTGCCGCTGGAGGTGTGGGTGGCGCTGGTGCTGTCGCTGAGGGTGCTGGTGCTGTTCCTGCTGAGTCTGGAGCTGCCGCGCGGCCTCGGCCGTACTTCGTTCCGCTCCTGCAGCAGGTTCTTAGTCTTTCTCCTCCGGTAGAGGGTCCACCGCCTGTCCAGTCGCAGTCCCTGCTGGAGCCTTCCTCTCCACTGCCTGCTCCCTCTCCTTACACTGGTCCTACTGGAGGTCTTGCTGAGCGTCGTGAGCCTGCGTCTCGTCCCGCGTCGCCTGTTCGTGCTGCTCGCGCTAGTGGTCGCAGTTCGCGTCAGCGTCCTCCTCCTGTCCCTGGCACGCACCGGATGTCTTTGCGTCCGTCCACTGCTCCTCTGCGTGCCCCTTTGCCTTCTCCTCCTGAGTCCTCTCTTCCTGCGCTTGCCGACCCTGAGTCGGACTCTCTTCGTGCTGCCAGTCCTACTGTCACGCGTCTGCTTGCTACTGTCGTCACTGACCCCTCTTTTGAGTCCACTGCTGCGTCTGCTCTAGTCGCTGAGCTCGTCGACTTTGCTGCTCGCTGTCGTCTTGACTACGCTGCTAGTCTTGTTGCTGAGTCTGCGTCTGTCTGTCCTCCGTCCGTCGAGGGTGAGTGTGCTCTTGGCACGGACGTCCTAGAGGACAGGCAGGAGGAGTTACAGTGTCTAGCGGCTGCTTCACCTCATCTCGCGTCTGTACTGCTTGCCCCTGAGGGAGACCCGGATGCACTAGACATCCCGACTCCGCGTTCTTACGCGGAGGCCGTAGAGGGTCCCTACTCCTCTCAGTGGCAGGCAGCTATGGATGCAGAGATGGCTTCCTGAAAGTCCACAGGCACCTACGTTGACGCGGTTCCCCCTCCTGGGGCGAACATCGTCAGTGGCATGTGGATCTTCAGGGTGAAGCGGCCGCCGGGCTCTCCACCTGTCTTCAAGGCACGGTACGTTGCTCGTGGCTTCAGTCAGCGGCAGGGAGTTGACTACTTTCAGACCTTCTCTCCCACCCCAAAGATGACTACTCTTAGGGTGCTGCTGCACATAGCCGCTCAGCACGACTACGAGCTTCACTCTCTCGACATCAGCACTGCGTTCTTGCAGGGTAGCCTGCACGAGGAGATCTGGCTTCGCCGTCCACCTGGCTTCACTGGGACTTTCCCTCCTGGCACCCAGTGGAGCCTCCGACGGCCAGTCTACGGTCTCCGCCAGGCACCGCGTGAGTGGCACGACACACTGAGGACTACGCTTGCGGCTCTTGGGTTTGCTCCTTCTACTGCTGACCCGTCGCTGTTTCTTCGCACCGACACTTCCCTGCCGCCGTTCTACATCCTCGTGTACGTCGACGACTTGGTCTTTGCCACAGCGGACACTGCTGGACTCGCCTACGTGAAGTCCGAGCTGCTGAAGAGACACACGTGCACAGACCTGGGTGAACTGCGCAGCTACCTTGGCTTGCAGATCACTCGGGACAGAGCACGCCGCACCATTACCTTGACTCAGTCACACATGGTGCAGCAGGTCCTTCAGCGCTTCGGCTTCACGTACTCCTCGCCTCTGGCCACTCCTCTGCCTACTCGCCACTCACTCTCAGCTCTGCCTTCGGATGAGTCCGTAGAGTCGAGTGGTCCGTATGCAGAGCTTGTTGGCTGCCTCATGTACCTGATGACCTGCACACGACCTGACCTTGCATACCCTCTGAGCATTCTTGCACGCTATGTTGCTCCTAGGAGACACAGACCAGAGCACATGGCTGCAGCGAAGAGGGTATTGCGCTACCTGTGCAGTACGTCGGGCATGGGGCTAGTGCTTGGAGGGCGGAGTCCAGTGGTCCTTACCGGCCACGCGGACGCTTCTTGGGCTGACGACCAGGCTACGCAGCGGTCGTCACAGGGTTACACCTTCAGCCTTGGTTCCGGCTCTGTCTCGTGGCGGTCTACTCGCTCGGCTTCGGTTCTCGGCTCCAGTTGTGAGGCCGAGATCTACGCCGGGGCCATGGCTGCACAGGAGCTTCGCTGGCTCACCTACCTGCTGACTGACCTTTGTCGTGAAGTAGCTCCTCTCCTTCTGCTCTTCTGACTGTTCTTCTCTTCCTCCTTCTCAGATTCCCTGTTTCTTCCTGACGGATACTTCCACCTCCTCTCTCACCCTCATCCTCTCATGCCTGCTTGTCTGTCCCGGTACCGCCTGTCTGCCTCTTCTTTCTCCTGGTGTATGTGATGATGCCGCTCCTGCCTTCTCCTTGCTTCTCAGGCTGCATATGCAACAAGACTGAATACTCTCCCTCGCAAGGGCTCCGTCAGTTTGCCTGAGCTTCTCTTTAACTGCTTGCCTCCGTGGTTTGGAAAACGAATTGCAGTATTATGAGAAACAAACAAGCAAAAAGCACAGAGCAGGTATCCTCCCCTGCCTAAGTCCCAACCATCCTTCTGCCTAGGTTGCTTGTCCCACAAGCTAACTCTAGTTGCCAACTCGCATAGCAGCAGTGCTGCACGCGATAGCTTCTAGGTGCTAGCTGTGTCCCAGTGGCCCACTAGGCATGCACCGACTTCCAGCTGGAATTGCATTCTCTGAATCGAATTCCCAGCCTGGAATCGAATTCCCAGCCTGGAATCGAATTCCCAGCCTGGAATCGAATTCCCAGCCTGGAATCGAATTCAACCCTGTCCCCACCAAATTCCTTGAGCTTCTCCCACTTGCTCGGCTCCATATATGTACAGTACATTCCAAGCACACAAACGAAAGTATGAGTACAAGAAACAAACAGCAATATAGTACAACCTCACCTTAAGCTGCTGTGCAATTCACACTTAGCCGCAGGCTATGTGTTAATAGCGCGACAGCTGTCGTGAAGTAGCTCCTCTCCTTCTGCTCTTCTGACTGTTCTTCTCTTCCTCCTTCTCAGATTCCTTGTTTCTTCCTGACGGATACTTCCACCTCCTCTCTCACCCTCATCCTCTCATGCCTGCTTGTCTGTCCCGGTACCGCCTGTCTGCCTCTTCTTTCTCCTGGTGTATGTGATGATGCCGCTCCTGCCTTCTCCTTGCTTCTCAGGCTGCATTGCCCCCTCCCGAGCCTGAGTTCCAGCACAGGCAACTCTGGCTTCGGGACCCACAGCCTGACCCTTCCCTTTTCCAGCCGCGGCCACATTGGTAACGTGCTCCTTGATGCTCCTGCCTCGCTCATCCTCTAGCACCAGCACCCCGGACTGCCGGATCTCCTTCACCTTCCAGCGTTCTGGTCCGACTGGCAGGTCCAGCGTATCTCGCTTGGGCTGCCTCAGGTACACTTCCTCCCCAGTCTCTACTCCCTTACGTCTGCTGCCCTCCTCTCCTGCCTTCCTCTGTTGGTAACGTCTGGCGTCCCTCAGCTGCGCCACGTGGAGGTTGTCCAGCGCTGCCGGCGTCAGTTCCTTCAGGTAGGCCGCCCTTTTCCTAGCCAGCTCAGCCCACAGGTGTGGCTCGTCTGCATCTACCGTCGCACTTAGCAACTTCGGTGCATCCACGGGTAGGATGGGGTGCCTCCCGTACAGCAAATGGTAGGGCGACATGTCCTTCAATGCCGCTTGCTTGGCAAAGCGATAACCTGCGAGGATCCAGTGTAGCTCCTGGTCCCATCCTCTCTTGTTCGTCTCCCCGTAGGCCCGCAACCCTCTCTTCAGCGTCTGAATCAGCCGCTCTGTTAACCCATCCGACTGCGGGTGATACCTTGATGTCACACGGTGAGTGATCTGCAGCTCCTGCAAAGTCTCTTCAAAGCAGCCCTTGAACTCGGTACCCTGGTCAGTTAACACCTCCCCGCACGCCCCAAACCTGGTGATCACTTGCTCCACGAACGCCTCTGCAATCAGCCCACTGTTCTTGCTCGGCAGTGCCCTGGCCTCTACCCACTTACTGGTGTGCTCTACCATCACGAGTATGTATTGCTTGCCTTTCTTGGACAGAGGTAATACCCCAGCCAAATCTAGCGACCAGCGGTAGCCCAGTCCCCGAATCGGCAGGGACTGCAGCTCCTCCCTTGCCTTCTCCAGTGCTGCTTTGTTACGCCTGCAGGCTGCACACTCATCTACCAGCTCCTTGACGTCCCTCCTTATCCCTGCCCACCAGTATATCGTGCTCAGCAGTTGATTGGTGCGTGCCGTTCCGTAATGCCCCAGCTTCCCATGCACCCGCCGCATGATCCTTTCTCTGTCCTTCTTCTGTGGCACTATCTTCCATCCCTCACTGGTGCGAAGCTGCAGCTGCTCTTGGTACCAACGGTAATGCTGCCCCCCTGGCCCTTGCCCTTTCACTGGCCTCCTCGCCCTCCGTGCTCCCTCCCTTAATCCACTCCAGAGTCTCGGTATCCTCCCAGACATCTAAATGCCTCTTCTCCACTTTCTCTTGCCCCCAACCCGCTGCCGGCACCTGTGCTACGGCTACCAGCTGCGCCACGGGCTGTACAGGTGGAGGGTTCCTAGACAGACCGTCAGCATGCTGGAGGGTCTTGCCCGGGCGGTGGCGGATTTCAAAGTCGTATCCCAGCAGCTTGATCGCCCAGCGGGCATTCCGTCCCGTCAGTTCCTGGTTTGTCATCAGCCACATCAAAGGCTGGTGGTCGGTTACCAGCACAAACCTACGCCCCTGCAGGTAGACCCTGAAATGGTTGATGCCCCATACAGCTGCCAACCCCTCGCCTTCATACGAGCAGTAATTTGCCTCGGTGGGGCTGCAGCTGCGGCTGGCAAATGCTACCACTCGCTCCTCTTGCTCAATCTCCTGGCACAGGACTGCCCCCATCCCCATGCAGCTCCAGTCAGTGTAAAGCGTGAAGGGAGCATCTGCCCTAGGTATCTGCAGCAGTGTGCCTGTTCATACTGCCTCTAATAGATCCTGTCTGGCCGCCTCTTCCTCCTTTCCCCACTCCCATCGCTTTCCTTCCCTAAGCAGTTGATTCAGGAGGTTCGCTCGCCGGCTAAAGTTCGGCACGAACTTCCTATAGTAGTTTAGGAAGCCGAGCAACGCTCTCAGCCCTGACTTGTCCTTCGGCGGTGCCAGCTTGTCCAGTACCTTAACCTTCGCCTCCTGAATACCCAGCCTGCCCCCTTTCACCTCAAACCCCAGATACGCCACTGTCCTCCTTGCTATCTTGCACTTCTCTGGGTGGCAGGTGAGTCCTGCTGCTGCTATCGCCTCTAGCGTCCGCTTCAGGTCCTCCACATGCTGCATGTCCGTTTTGCTGAAGATCAGCACATCGTCGATAGAACACGCTGCTGCTGGTATGCCACGCAGTACCTGATCCATAGCTCGCTGGAACACGGCAGATGCGTTCCGCATGCCGAATGGCATCTTGTTATACTCATACAACCCGTCCACCCCGTGAAAAGCGGTTTTGCGCTTGTCCTCCTCTCTTATGGCAATTTGGTTGAACCCCTGCCTAAGGTCCAGTGTGGTGAAGATGACTGCCCCTTCCAGCAGGTCGAAGATATCCTCTGCAGTCGGCATGGGATAGCGGTCAGGCTCCGTGATCTTATTCAGATCACGGTAGTCCCCGCACATCCGTCGTGACAGAACCGCGCCGGTCAAGTCTTTCCTGGCTGCTACCACTGTGGCCGCTGCGTAACTAGACTCGGATGGGCGGATGATTCTTGCTGCCAGCAACTCCTCACACTTCTCTTTGCAGATGGCTGCATCTTCAGCATTCATGTGCCTCCTGCGCTGGTAAGTCGGTATCTCTGTCGTGAGCTTTATCTCTAATTCCCCGCCCTTGTACTGCCCCAGCTCCTGCAGGTTGTATGCAAATGTGCCCCTGTGCGCCTTCAGCAGCTGCTTGATCGCCTCTGCCGCCCCTGCCTCCACATCTGCCCCTATCTCCCATTCCTTCTCTGGGCCCTTGGTGACATTCAGCTTCTCTTGTCTCGGCTCCGCCCCTACTTCCTTTTTCAGCTCCACCGCAGAGTACGCTGGCTGCTTCCGCCACCCCCTTTCCCCCCGTGCCTTCTTACCTCCAGGTCCCTTTGCGCCCTTTCTCATCTCTCCAATCAGCCATCTCAGTGAGTGTTGATCAATTGCTCTCCCCACTGCCGCCCTCCTTGCCTCCTCACTTATACCCGGTGCTGCCGTCGCTCCCGCATGATAACCCATGGCCAATTCTCTCTCCAGAGCTGTCGGCTCCTCCCACCTTTTCCTTTTGTGGTCGTATATCATCCCTGGGCCTGGCTGGCCGTCCACTTCAACAAACCCCCTGGCTCCTGGGTAGGCGACCAGCGTCGGCAAGGCTCGTCGTGCCTCCCCTATCCTGTTACACTGGTGCTGCAGGGGATGGTCCGGCTTCCACACTGGAGCTGCCACGCGACCCGGTTCCAGGATATCCTCCACTATCCTCCGGTCATCCCTCTCCACCCTAGCCAGTCTGGCACGCAGCTCTTCCTCTGGTAGCACGTTCTGCCAGTAGCACCGTGACCGGTGGCATCGTGCTCCGTGCAGGGCTGCATCCCAACTCACTCCCTTCCCTAGCTGTGCCTCTACCATCTCCCTCACAGCTCGCACCGGTTCTCGAGGATCTCCCTTCATATCCACGTGCTCCAAGATGTACGCGTATTTTTCTCCTTCTTCCCTCATCCAGGCCATGACCTCCAGGAGCTTCTTGATTAATCCTGTGCGCTCATCCTGCAGCCCTCTTCCCTTGCCTGCCTGAGAAGTGCCCTGGCACTCCCATCCGGCCACCAGTAAGTCCACCTTTCCCCAGCTCCTCACTTCCTGCCTGCTGATCTCCTTTACATCCCAATGCTCTCTCTTCATTGCCTCTACTATGACTTCCTTTCGCAGCTGCGCTGGATACCGCTCCTGCAAGGCCCTGGCATGACTCCACGCCATCTTACGCACCTCCGGATCTAACTCTATGTAATGCCACTTCTGAACCTCCAGGCCGGCCTCTAGGGCTGCTGCAAGCCCCGCCCCTATGCCTCCGAACAGCTCCACTAGCGTCACACCGTACTCACTCAGCTTTGCCCCCATCCCTGCCAGTGCGCTTTCTCCATTCCACTTCTTCCTCTCTCCCCTGACCGCCCCTGCTCTCCAGGCCCTCTTGGGTTCTGTCTTAACAAACCTGACCGGCAGTTCGCCCAGCTCACCTCCTTCCTTCCAACGTTCAGTACGGTACTGCACCCGCTCTTCCCAAGTACATATTGTCGCTCCCACCCTGAACAGGAGCTCCATGCCTAGCAGGATGTCGTAGTCATCCGATTCTGTCATCCCGCACTGCACTCGTATCTTGGTCTCACCCCTTTCCCCAGGCTGCAGCGTAATCTCGATTGGCTCCTTTGTGCACGGCATCCATTTGGGTGCTCCCCCTTCCGCCGTCATGATGAGTAATCCCCGTTCCACTAGCTCCAAGTCCCCTTGAGCTTTCAGTTGCTCCCCCAACTTCTTCCCAATCAGCACACTCTGCGCCCCAGTGTCCACCACCGCATTCTCTACCCGTATACCTCTTACAGCCACAGCTCCGGATTCGGCCACCAACGCTGTAGGCTGACACACCATTCTCTCCTCAGGCCGTCGCCGTGCTGTCCGCTTCTCATCTCCACTCTGTTGTATCTTGGGGCTTCTCCTCTCGTAGGTCTTTTCATTGGTTTTGCCGTCCACCCCTTTGCTCCTCAGCCCCAACTCTTCTCGAAGTCTAGGTTGTAACGCCATCGTACCATACTCCGGTTCCTCCTCATCTGATTCCTCTTCGTCTTCCTCCCAGGCTAGCAACGCTTTCTCCGGGTCCTCACTGACCTGAGTCTTCTCCATCTGTGCCTTTAATTTCGCCAGCTCCCTTTCCAGCTGCAGCTCCCTCGTGGACTTCCCTTTCTCCCTCTCTCCTCGGCTGTAACACCTTTCTTTCGTGTGTCCCTTCTTGCCGCAGTTGGTGCAGCTGGGAGCCTTGGGGCAGTCTCGCCTGAAGTGTCCCTCCACGCCACAGGTGTCACATACAATGCCCACTGTGCAGTCCTTCCGTATATGTCCCTTTTCTCCACACTTATGGCACCGCCTTGGGTCTTCCCAGGGCTTCTCTCTACGTTCTTCCTCCCCCCTCCTTCCTTCAGCTGCTGCCCAGGCTGGTCTCCTTCGCTCGTTTAAGCGGCTGGAGCCTGCTCCTCTCAAGCCTTCAAAGAACCTCCGCCCTTCCTCCACTTCTTTCGCCACTTGATACACCTGCCTGAGTCTCGCCTTCATCCCCAAAGTGTACAGACGTGTTTTCATTTCATTCATCAGCTCCTCCTCCAACCCCCCCAGGAATTTCGTCACCAAGGTACGCTCCTCAACGCAGCCCATATCCTCAGCCAGCTCCAGCAGCCGGTTGTAGTATGCCAGCAGCGACTCGGCCCGCCCTCTTTTAAAGTCTTGGAACTCTATCATACGCTCAGCTGAGTGCGCGGGGAACTGCTCACGCAGCGTGTCCAAAAATCGGTCAGTGATCTCTCCCTGCGCAAAGTCCCCATTCTTGCACTGCATCAACAGCCCCTGACGCTCCACTCTGTAGTGTGTCAGTGCCTCCCCTTTCAAAGTCCTTCCCAATCCTCTGAAAAATTCTATCGGATCTAACCCCTCTCTCTCCCAGGTGTACCGTATATCATCAATCATCATAAGGTAGTTCTTCAGTGTTGGCTCTTCACCTGGTGCCCCTGAGAAGCGGTCTGGTATTTCGATCTTTGGGGGCGCCGTGTTCATAGACCTCCCTGTCCCCCAGCTTGCGGCTTCCCTCTCTCTGCTTCCTGCAGGCCAACCCCCTTGCTCGGGCCCCCTGGTGGTACTGCGCCCTCCGGATAGACCACGGAAATTCTCCTCTCTGAAGTTCTGCTCTGCTTCCCGTTTGTGCGCCTCACCGCGCTCAGGCGTTCCTTGCTGCGATCCTTGCTGCCCAGATCTCGCCTCGCTCTGTCGTCCTGGCGAGTTGTGCACCGAGCTGGGCAAGTTCTCCTGACGATTCTCACCCTCCTTCGGCAAATCAGGCCCCTTTTCTCCCTGTGTTTCGTTAACTCCTCCATCTGCACGAAATCCAGGCTTCACAGGCGGCTCTTCTCGACCTTCCATAGTCCTAGCGGGATACCTCTGTCCCGACCGCAACTGATGGATATGTAGATCCGGATCCGTATCGCTCATGCCTCACGGCCCTGTTGCCGTGGTTAACACCGGGCCTCTGCGCCCGTACACTTCTCTACCGCTACCCTTTTTGCTTGTTTGCAACAAGACTGAATACTCTCCCTCGCAAGGGCTCCGTCAGTTTGCCTGAGCTTCTCTTTAACTGCTTGCCTCCGTGGTTTGGAAAACGAATTGCAGTATTATGAGAAACAAACAAGCAAAAAGCACAGAGCAGGTATCCTCCCTTGCCTAAGTCCCAACCATCCTTCTGCCTAGGTTGCTTGTCCCACAAGCTAACTCTAGTTGCCAAGTCGCATAGCAGCAGTGCTGCACGCGATAGCTTCTAGGTGCTAGCTGTGTCCCAGTGGCCCACTAGGCATGCACCGACTTCCAGCTGGAATTGCATTCTCTGAATCGAATTCCCAGCCTAAAATCGAATTCCCAGCCTGGAATCGAATTCCCAGCCTGGAATCGAATTCCCAGCCTGGAATCGAATTCAACCCTGTCCCCACCAAATTCCTTGAGCTTCTCCCACTTGCTCGGCTCCATATATGTACAGTACATTCCAAGCACACAAACGAAAGTATGAGTACAAGAAACAAACAGCAATATAGTACAACCTCACCTTAAGCTGCTGTGCAATTCACACTTAGCCGCAGGCTATGTGTTAATAGCGCGACACCTTGGAGAGCCTCCTCGTTCTCCTCCAGTGTTGTACGTAGACAACAAGGCCATGTTGGCCTTGTGTCGAGAGCAGCGCTTGGAGCACAGAACGAAGCACATTGCTCTCCGCTACTTCCTTGCTCGTGAGCTGCAGCAGCGTGGTCAGTTGCGACTTGCGTACGTGGCCTCTGAGGCCAACACTGCTGATGTGTTCACCAAGGCACTCGCGCCTTGTGACCATCAGCGCTTTTGCACCCAGCTGGGTCTTGTGCCTGTCTTGCCTCACTTGCTCTCCTCTTGACTTCACTTGTACTGTGACATATATATATACCTGCTCTTGCTTGTCTAGTTTTGTATATATGTCTGTACTCCTGCATGTGAACTGGCCTCTGGCCTTACTCTTGTGCTCGGACTGTGTGGTGACTTTGTGATCCACCCTGAGCTTGCTTTGCTTTGCTTGACTGGTCTTGTGACCCCTTGTTCTCCCCCACTTTGCCTATGGGGGTGTGTCAGATTTATATGACATAGTTGCTGAAGGCTATAGTGGGGTAGCACATATGGGGTACAGGGTTTCCAGGGTTGTATTTGTACCCAATCTTTCCTTAGTCATTTCATACCTGTTTTCTTATCTTTCACATTAAACCCACCATGTGTTCAACCCACCGTGTGTTCAACCCACCGTGTGTAAAACCCACCGTGTGTTCAACCCACAGTGTGTACAACCCACCGTGTGTTCAACCCACCGTGTGTTAAACCCACCGTGTGTTAAACCCACCGTGTGTTAAACCCACCGTGTGTTTAACCCACCGTGTGTTAAACCTACCGTGTGTTCAACCCACCGTGTGTTCAACCCACCGTGTGTTCAACCCAATGTGTGTTAAACCTACTGTGTGTTCAACCCACCGTGTGTTCAACCCACTGTGTGTTAAACCTACTGTGTGTTCAACCCACCGTGTGTTCAACCCACCGTGTGTTCAACCCACCGTGAGTTAAACCCACCGTGTGTTCAACCCACCGTGTGTTCAATACACCGTGTGTTCAACCCACCGTGTGTTCAACCCACCGTGTGCTAAACCTACCGTGTGTTCAACCCACCGTGTGTTAAACCCACCGTGTGTTCAACCCACCGTGTGTTCAACCCACCGTGTGTTCAACCCACCGTGCGTTCAACCCACCGTGTGTTCAACCCACCGTGTGTTATACCCACCGTGTGTTTAACCCACTGTGTGTTAAACCTACTGTGTGTTCAACCCACCATGTGTTCAACCCACCGTGTGTTCAACCCACCGTGTGTTAAACCTACCGTGTGTTCAACCCACCGTGTGTTCAACCCACCGTTTGTTAAACCCACTGTGTGTTCAAGACATCGTGTGTTCAGCCCACCGTGTGTTCAACCCACCGTGTGTTAAACATACCGTGTGTAAAACCCACCGTGTGTTCAACCCACCGTGTGTTAAACCTACCGATTGTTCAACCCACCGTGTGCTCAACCCACCGTTTGTTAAACCCACTGTGTGTTCAAGACATCGTGTGTTCAGCCCACCGTGTGTTCAACCCACCGTGTGTTAAACATACCGTGTGTTCAACCCACCGTGTGTTCAACCCACCGTCTGTTCAACCCACCGTGTGTTACACCCACCGTGTGTTTAACCCACTGTGTGTTAAACCTACCGTGTGTTCAACCCACCGTGTGTTCAACCCACCGTGTGTTCAACCCACCGTGTGTTAAACCTAGCGTGTGTTCAACCCACCGTGTGTTCAACCCACCGTTTGTTAAACCCACTGTGTGTTCAAGACATCGTGTGTTCAGCCCACCGTGTGTTCAACCCACCGTGTGTTAAACATACCGTGTGTTCAACCCACCGTGTGTTCCACCCACCGTGTGTTCAACCCACCGTGTGTTCAACCCACCGTGTGTTAAACCTACGGTGTGTTCAACCCATCGTGTGTTCAACCCACCGTGTGTTCAACCCACCGTGTGTTAAACCTACCATGTGTTCAACCCACCGTGTGTTCAACCCACCGTGTGTTCAACCCACCGTGTGTTAAACGTACCGTGTGTTCAACCCACCGTGTGTTCAACCCATCGTGTGTTCAACCCACCGTGTGTTCAACCCATCGTGTGTTAAACCCATCGTGTGTTCAACCCACCGTGTCTTCAACACACCGTGTGTTCAACCCACCGTGTCTTCAACCCACCGTGTGTTCAACCCAGCGTGTGTTCAACCCACCGTGTGTTAAACCTACCGTGTGTTCAACCCACCATGTGTTCAACCCACCGTGTGTTCAACCCACCGTGTGTTAAACCTACCGTGTGTTGAACCCACCGTGTGTTCATCCCACCGTGTGTTCAACCCACCGTGAGTTAAACCCACCGTGTGTTAAACCCACCGTGTGTTAAACCCACCGAGTGTTAAACCCACCGTGTGTTGAACCCACCGTGTGTTCAACCCACCGTGTGTTCAACCCACCGTGAGTTAAACCCACCGTGTGTTAAACCCACCGTGTGTTAAACCCACCGTGTGTTCAACCCACCGTGTGTTAAACCCACCGTGTGTTAAACCCACCGTGTGTTCAACCCACCGTGAGTTAAACCCACTGTGTGTTCAACCCACCGTGTGTTCAACCCACCGTGTGTTCAACCCACTGTGGTTGGCCCTCCCAGTGAGGGGAGTGTTGGAAGTGGACACAGGAATGGCCCAAAGTGGTCTCCCCAAGGGCTACAGGTGTCGTCCTGGGGGGGTATGGGTGCGCTGACCCACTATGGAAATATGCCCTTTAACCCAGTTGGTTAGCGGATTGGGATGCTATCCCTGCATGGTGCGGTGAGCGTGGATCGAACACGCGACGTAGTTCAGTCTAGCCGACTTAGCACATACCGATCGTGTTCGTAGAGCCGCAGCCGTGCAGTCACTAGCGTGTGCGTAGGCGACGCCGAGGTGATGGACACCCTGGAGGGACGGCTGGAGGATGCGAGGAGACGCCATGAGGCTCAGGAGTATGGGGCGATACCCTGGGCAGTCGTCGAAGCCGGACTCCGCTCCGTGTGGGCAGCGGAGCACCCCCCTTCTCGACCTTCCTCTCCTCGACCGGTGAACAACGATGGCGGCGTCGATGTGGGCGTCAACGCCGGTGGAGGTCAGGTCGGCAGCAGTGTGGGAGGCACGTCAAGGCACCGAGGTGTGATTCATGCCGGTGAAGTCGGCGGCGTTCAGACGCGGGGGATGCAGTCGTTGGCGGCTGCAGGCTCCTCATATGGTGACGTCGGAGGACGACGAAGCGGATTGTCGCCGATGTCAGCGTCCTAGGTGACGGCACGTGGGATTGCACCGAGCTACGGCTACTTCAAGTTTACGCCGGACAGGATCTCGGTCACCCCTCCGCTGGTCGGTCGACCCGACATACTCACCTGGAAGGAAGCCATCGAGCCCCAGCTGGAGATGGCCGGGCTGATCGGCTTCGCCCGAGGGACCGTGGCGACGCCGGGGGAGCACCACCCCGACCTGCGTGCGGAGTTTCGCACCGTGCAGCTGTTGACCTTCACGGTCATCTCGCGGTGCTGCTCGCCGGGCATGCAGATCGCCTTGAAGTGGTGCCGGGAGTACATCGACGCCGGCCACCGGGCGTGGCACTTCATTGAGTCGACGTACCAGGTCACCGACGACCTGTTCATCGCCCAGCTGGAGGGACAGCTGACGCACCTGCGTATGGGTGACGAGGAGACAGCGATTGACTGCTGCAATCGAGCCCTGCGAATTCTCGCCACTATCAGGATGGCCGGCGCGCAGTACTCCACGGTGTCGTCATCACCTATGTCATGCAGGGTCTCTCTAGCAGCTACAACCTGCTGAAGAGGCTGTCTATGGCACCGAGCACAAGGGCGACGCTCAACGAGGACAACCTGACCTCGTATATCCTGCAGGACGAGGCGATGCAGGAGGCTGAGCGGTAGCAGGAGCTCTTGGCGCAGGCAAACTTGGTCACCTCAGCGAAGCAAGGAGGCCGACCGGGGCAGCGCGGGCAGTCTGGCGGTGGTGGTAGCAGTTGCTGGAAGCCGGCCAAGGAGGTCGACAAGAGGAAGTCGACCAAGGACAGCGGTCGTGGAGGTGGAGGTCGACGTCGGGAGTGCTGGCTGTGCGGCGACCCCGACCATCTCTCCTTCGATTGTCCCAGCCGCGGTGACTCCGATGACGATGATGCTAAGGGAGGCCGTGGGAGGTCTGGCAGCCGTCGTCCTCGTTGTGGAGGAAACCAGCCGCGCAAGGAGAAGCAGTCGACCAAGACATCGACTTCGGCGAAGGACGCCGACTCCCCTGCTGGCGTCTAGGGGCGAGACGACAAGACGGCGTCGTGCTCGCTGGTCGGCGTCGTGGAGCTGACCATCTCTCTGGCACCGGAGGCTGGAGAGGACTTCCAGGCGGTGGCGGCAGCTGTGCAGGCAAACCCGGCGGTGGTCCTGCTCGACAGCGGTTGCTCCCACCACCTGATGGGGACGAAGGAAGCCTTCGTCGACTTGCAGCAGAGCGGCGCCATCAGGCATGTGCGCGGCTTCAATGGGGCGCTGCAAGATGTCCAGGGCCGCGGCACTGTTGCTCTGCAAGGGGAGGCCGGGAAGCAGGTCCTCATCCCCGACGTGCTGTACGTTCCAGGTGTGCGGGCAAACCTGCTTTCCGCCGGCCAGCTGAAGGAGCACGGCGTGAAGCTGCAGGAGGACCGAGAAGGAATGATGCTCGTCTCTGCGGCCGGAATGGTGCTCGGTCGGGCGACGTACACCGGGCGTGTCCTTTGCACCGACCTGCGTCCCTGCTCAACGCGGTCGACGTCGCCCACGACGGAGGTTGTGGCTCTGCGGGCGATCATCTTGAAGACGAAGTCGACGCCGAACCGGATGGATGCGCGGCTTGCACATGTCGACATGGATACCATACAGAGCTCGTCGAAGAACGAGGTCGCCATTGGGCTGGACCTCAAGTCGGCGACGGACGCCGACTTCCCGTGTGTCTCGTGCGTCGGCGGGAAATTGGCACGGCACACCTTCCCCGACCAAGGCTCCGACGCCGACGACGTGCTAGCCGTCGTGCATATCGACTTGTGCGGGCCGTTCCGCGTGACTGCCAAGGATGGCAGCCTATACTTCTTGCTGCTGAAGGACCGCAAGACCCGCTACGTGTGGGTGAAGCCGGTCGCCAAGAAGTCAGATGCGTTGCAAGCGTTCGTGCAGTGGCTGGCGGTGGCTGAGCGGCAGACGAAGAAGTCGGTGTTGATGCTGCGCTCAGACCGGGGAGGGGAGTTCCTCGGGAAGCAGTTCACCGACTTTGTGAACGGCAAGGAAATCGTCCAAGACCTGACCTGCCCATACACCCCGCAACAGAACGGCATGGCGGAGCGGGAGATGAGGACGGTGGTGGAGTCGGTGCGGACAATGCTGCTGCACATGGGCGTGCAGCACCACTGGTGGCACCTCGCTCTCCGGCAAGCCGTCTGGGTCCGCAACTGTCTTGAGAGGTCGACGCTGCCGCCGGGGACGACGCCGTACCAGTTGCTGACCGGGAAGAAGCCCGACTTGTCGCTGGCGCGGGTGTGGGGCTGCCTGGCGCAGTTCCTTGTCCCTGAGCAGCAGCGTGGTGGGAAGCTGAAGCCGAAGGCCACGTGGGGCCTGCACCTTGGCGTGTCCGCGACGAGCAAGGGCTGGGAGCTCCTCGACGTCGACACCGACCGACTGGTCACCACGTCGGACGTGGTGTTCTACGAGGAGATGTCGCTGGCCGAGTGGAGGACGGAGCATGGGCCGGTGTCCGGCCGGTCGCCGTCCACCCCGCCCTTTGACACCTCGTCGGCGACGCTGCCGCTGCTTGCCGAGGTCGGTGAGCTTGCTACTGAGGACGTCGAAGACGTCCGCACCCCTACCCCTCCCCCTCTGACCCCTGCCCCTCCCTTCGTGGCCGACCTGCGTGGGCTGACCTCGGTGTCGGCCTCCGGCGATGAGGGGAGTCGTGGGACGACGCCTTCGGCGCCGGCCAAGTGCATCGCCGGTGGCCGACGTGACGAGCGGCGAATCGACGTGGGATTACAGTCAACAGGGGAGGAGCAGGTCGAGGAGCAGCAGCCGACAAGGGAGCAGGCTGCGGTGAAGCCGACCACGGAGCAGTCGGCGACCGGGCCGTCAGCAGGGGAGCCGACCACAGGGGAGAAGTCGGCTGGGAAGCCGACCACAGTGGAGCAGTCGGTTGGAATGCCGGCTGAGGAGCAGCAGGACGCCGAGAGCGATGACGACAGCGAGGATGGAGGGGATGCCGAGGAAGTCAAGCCGGGACCACGGCGTTCAGGCCGACTTTGTAGGCCGCCTGACTTCTTCGTCCACACTGCCTTCACCACGGTGTATGACGTGGACAATGACGACGACCTGCTGTACGATGACGCCGAGGATGATGAGGAGTTTCCGGAGCTCGACCCCGACATGCTAGCCGACCCCGAGCACCGTTGGGACATCTCGACGATGACTGTGAAGGAGGCGTTGGCGAGCTGAAAGGGCCCGGCGGTGAAGGCCGCCATGGAGGAGGAGATTCCCAGTCAACCCACCGTGTGTTCAACCCACCGTGTCTTAAACCTACCGTGTGTTCAAGCCACCGTGTGTTCAACCCACCGTGTGTTCAACCCACCGTGTGTTAAACCCACCGTGTGTTCAACCCACCGTGTGTTCAACACACTGTGTGTTCAACCTACCGTGTGTTCAACCCACAGTGTGTTAAACCAACCGTGTGTTAAACCCACTGTGTGTAAAACCCACCGTGTGTTAAACCTACTGTGTGTTCAACCCACCGTGTGTTCAACCGACCGTGTGTTCAACCCACCGTGAGTTAAACCCATCGTGTGTTCAACCCACCGTGTGTTCAACACACCGTGTGTTCAACCCACCGTGTGTTCAACCCACCGTGGGTTAAACCTACCGTGTGTTCAACCCACCGTGTGTTCAACCCACCGTGTGTTCAACCCACCGTGTGTTCAACCCACCGTGGTTGGCCCTCCCAGTGAGGGGAGTGTTGGAAGTGGACACAGGAATGGCCCAAAGTGGTCTCCCCAAGGGCTACAGGTGTCGTCCTGGGGGGGTATGGGTGCGCTGACCCACTATGGAAATATGCCCTTTAACCCAGTTGGTTAGCGGATTGGGATGCTATCCCTGCATGGTGCGGTGAGCGTGGATCGAACACGCGACGTAGTTCAGTCTAGCCGACTTAGCACATACCGATCGTGTTCGTAGAGCCGCAGCCGTGCAGTCACTAGCGTGTGCGTAGGCGACGCCGAGGTGATGGACACCCTGGAGGGACGGCTGGAGGATGCGAGGAGACGCCATGAGGCTCAGGAGTATGGGGCGATACCCTGGGCAGTCGTCGAAGCCGGACTCCGCTCCGTGTGGGCAGCGGAGCACCCCCCTTCTCGACCATCCTCTCCTCGACCGGTGAACAACGATGGCGGCGTCGATGTGGGCGTCAACGCCGGTGGAGGTCAGGTCAGCAGCAGTGTGGGAGGCACGTCGAGGCACCGAGGTGTGATTCATGCCGGTGAAGTCGGCGGCGTTCAGACGCGGGGGATGCAGTTGTCGGCGGCTGCAGGCTCCTCATATGGTGACGTCGGAGGACGACGAAGCGGATTGTCGCCGATGTCAGCGTCCTAGGTGACGGCAGGTGGGATTGCACCGAGCTACGGCTACTTCAAGTTTACGCCGGACAGGATCTCGGTCACCCCTCCGCTGGTCGGTCGACCCGACATACTCACCTTGAAGGAAGCCATCGAGCTCCAGCTGGAGATGGCCGGGCTGATCGGCTTCGCCCGAGGGACCGTGGCGACGCCGGGGGAGCACCACCCCGACCTGCGTGCGGAGTTTCGCACCGTGCAGCTGTTGACCTTCACGGTCATCTCGCGGTGCTGCTCGCCGGGCATGCAGATCGCCTCGAAGTGGTGCCGGGAGTACATCGACGCCGGCCACCGGGCGTGGCACTTCATTGAGTCGACGTACCAGGTCACCGACGACCTGTTCATCGCCCAGCTGGAGGGACAGCTGACGCACATGCGTATGGGTGACGAGGAGACAGCGATTGACTGCTGCAATCGAGCCCGGCAAATTCTCGCCACTATCAGGATGGCCGGCGCGCAGTACTCCACGGCGTCGTCATCACCCATGTCATGCAGGGTCTCTCTAGCAGCTACAACCTGCTGAAGAGGCTGTCTATGGCGCCGAGCACAAGGGCGACGCTCAACGAGGACAACCTGACCTCGTATATCCTGCAGGACGAGGCGGTGCAGGAGGCTGAGCGGTAGCAGGAGCTCTTGGCGCAGGCGAACTTGGTCACCTCAGCGAAGCAAGGAGGCCGACCGGGGCAGCGCGGGCAGTCTGGCGGTGGTGGTAGCAGTTGCTGGAAGCCGGCCAAGGAGGTCGACAAGAGGAAGTCGACCAAGGACAGCGGTCGTGGAGGTGGAGGTCGACGTCGGGAGTGCTGGCTGTGCGGCGACCCCGACCATCTCTCCTTCGATTGTCCCAGCCGCGGTGACTCCGATGACGATGATGCTAAGGGAGGCCGTGGGAGGTCTGGCAGCCGTCGTCCTCGTTGTGGAGGAAACCAGCTGCGCAAGGAGAAGCAGTCGACCAAGACATCGACTTCGGCGAAGGACGCCGACTCCCCTGCTGGCGTCTAGGGGCGAGACGACAAGACGGCGTCGTGCTCGCTGGTCGGCGTCGTGGAGCTGACCATCTCTCTGGCACCGGAGGCCGGAGAGGACTTCCAGGCGGTGGCGGCAGCTGTGCAGGCAAACCCGGCGGTGGTCCTGCTCGACAGCGGTTGCTCCCACCACCTGATGGGGACGAAGGAAGCCTTCGTCGACTTGCAGCCGAGCGGCGCCATCAGGCATGTGCGCGGCTTCAATGGGGCGCTGCAAGATGTCCAGAGCCACGGCACTGTTGCTCTGCAAGGGGAGGCCGGGAAGCAGGTCCTCATCCCCGACGTGCTGTACGTTCCAGGTGTGCGGGCAAACCTGCTTTCCGCCGGCCAGCTGAAGGAGCACGGCGTGAAGCTGCAGGAGGACCGAGAAGGAATGATGCTCGTCTCTGCGGCCGGAGTGGTGCTCGGTCGGGCGACGTACACCGGGCGTGTCCTTTGCACCGACCTGCGTCCCTGCTCAACGCGGTCGACGTCGCCCACGACGGAGGTTGTGGCTCTGCGGGCGATCGTCTTGAAGACGAAGTTGACGCCGGACCGGATGGATGCGCGGCTTGCACATGTCGACATGGACACCATACAGAGCTCGTCGAAGAACGAGGTCGCCATTGGGCTGGACCTCAAGTCGGCGACGGACGCCGACTCCCCGTGTGTCTCGTGCATCGGCGGGAAATTGGCACGGCACACCTTCCCCGACCAAGGCTCCGACGCCGACGACGTGCTAGCCGTCGTGCACATCGACCTGTGCGGGCCGTTCCGCGTGACTGCCAAGGATGGCAGCCTATACTTCTTGCTGCTGAAGGACCGCAAGACCCGCTACGTGTGGGTGAAGCCGGTCGCCAAGAAGTCAGATGCGTTGCAAGCGTTCGTGCAGTGGCTGGCGGTGGCTGAGCGGCAGACGAAGAAGTCGGTGTTGATGCTGCGCTCAGACCGGGGAGGGGAGTTCCTCGGGAAGCAGTTCACCGACTTTGTGAACGGCAAGGAAATCGTCCAAGACCTGACCTGCCCATACACCCCGCAACAGAACGGCATGGCGGAGCGGGAGATGAGGACGGTGGTGGAGTCGGTGCGGACAATGCTGCTGCACATGGGCGTGCAGCACCACTGGTGGCACCTCGCTCTCCGGCAAGCCGTCTGGGTCCGCAACTGTCTTGAGAGGTCGACGCTGCCGCCGGGGACGACGCCGTACTAGTTGCTGACCGGGAAGAAGCCCGACTTGTCGCTGGCGCGGGTGTGGGGCTGCCTGGCGCAGTTCCTTGTCCCTGAGCAGCAGCGTGGTGGGAAGCTGAAGCCGAAGGCCACGTGGGGCCTGCACCTTGGCGTGTCCGCGACGAGCAAGGGCTGGGAGCTCCTCGACGTCGACACCGACCGACTGGTCACCACGTCGGACGTGGTGTTCTACGAGGAGATGTCGCTGGCCGAGTGGAGGACGGAGCATGGGCCGGTGTCCGGCCGGTCGCCGTCCACCCCGCCCTTTGACACCTCGTCGGCGACGCTGCCGCTGCTTGCCGAGGTCGGTGAGCTTGCTACTGAGGACGTCGAAGACGTCCGCACCCCTACCCCTCCCCCTCTGACCCCTGCCCCTCCCTTCGTGGCCGACCTGCGTGGGCTGACCTCGGTGTCGGCCTCCGGCGATGAGGGGAGTCGTGGGACGACGCCTTCGGCGCCGGCCAAGTGCATCGCCGGTGGCCGACGTGACGAGCGGCGAATCGACGTGGGATTACAGTCAATAGGGGAGGAGCAGGTCGAGGAGCAGCAGCCGACAAGGGAGCAGGCTGCGGTGAAGCCGACCACGGAGCAGTCGGCGACCGGGCCGTCAGCAGGGGAGCCGACCACAGGGGAGAAGTCGGCTGGGAAGCCGACCACAGTGGAGCAGTCGGTTGGAATGCCGGCTGAGGAGCAGCAGGACGCCGAGAGCGATGACGACAGCGAGGATGGAGGGGATGCCGAGGAAGTCAAGCCGGGACCACGGCGTTCAGGCCGACTTTGTAGGCCGCCTGACTTCTTCGTCCACACTGCCTTCACCACGGTGTATGACGTGGACAATGACGACGACCTGCTGTACGATGACGCCGAGGATGATGAGGAGTTTCCGGAGCTCGACCCCGACATGCTAGCCGACCCCGAGCACCGTTGGGACATCTCGACGATGACTGTGAAGGAGGCGTTGGCGAGCTGAAAGGGCCCGGCGGTGAAGGCCGCCATGGAGGAGGAGATTCCCAGTCAACCCACCGTGTGTTCAACCCACCGTGTCTTAAACCTACCGTGTGTTCAAGCCACCGTGTGTTCAACCCACCGTGTGTTCAACCCACCGTGTGTTAAACCCACCGTGTGTTCAACCCACCGTGTGTTCAACACACTGTGTGTTCAACCTACCGTGTGTTCAACCCACAGTGTGTTAAACCAACCGTGTGTTAAACCCACTGTGTGTAAAACCCACCGTGTGTTAAACCTACTGTGTGTTCAACCCACCGTGTGTTCAACCGACCGTGTGTTCAACCCACCGTGAGTTAAACCCATCGTGTGTTCAACCCACCGTGTGTTCAACACACCGTGTGTTCAACCCACCGTGTGTTCAACCCACCGTGGGTTAAACCTACCGTGTGTTCAACCCACCGTGTGTTCAACCCACCGTGTGTTCAACCCACCGTGTGTTCAACCCACCGTGGTTGGCCCTCCCAGTGAGGGGAGTGTTGGAAGTGGACACAGGAATGGCCCAAAGTGGTCTCCCCAAGGGCTACAGGTGTCGTCCTGGGGGGGTATGTGTGCGCTGACCCACTATGGAAATATGCCCTTTAACCCAGTTGGTTAGCGGATTGGGATGCTATCCCTGCATGGTGCGGTGAGCGTGGATCGAACACGCGACGTAGTTCAGTCTAGCCGACTTAGCACATACCGATCGTGTTCGTAGACCGGCAGCCGTGCAGTCACTAGCGTGTGCGTAGGCGACGCCGAGGTGATGGACACCCTGGAGGGACGGCTGGAGGATGCGAGGAGACGCCATGAGGCTCAGGAGTATGGGGCGATACCCTGGGCAGTCGTCGAAGCCGGACTCCGCTCCGTGTGGGCAGCGGAGCACCCCCCTTCTCGACCTTCCTCTCCTCGACCGGTGAACAACGATGGCGGCGTCGATGTGGGCGTCAACGCCGGTGGAGGTCAGGTCGGCAGCAGTGTGGGAGGCACGTCGAGGCACCGAGGTGTGATTCATGCCGGTGAAGTCGGCGGCGTTCAGACGCGGGGGATGCAGTCGTTGGCGGCTGCAGGCTCCTCATATGGTGACGTCGGAGGACGACGAAGCGGATTGTCGCCGATGTCAGCGTCCTAGGTGACGGCAGGTGGGATTGCACCGAGCTACGGCTACTTCAAGTTTACGCCGGACAGGATCTCGGTCACCCCTCCGCTGGTCGGTCGACCCGACATACTCACCTGGAAGGAAGCCATCGAGCCCCAGCTGGAGATGGCCGGGCTGATCGGCTTCGCCCGAGGGACCGTGGCGACGCCGGGGGAGCACCACCCCGACCTGCGTGCGGAGTTTCGCACCGTGCAGCTGTTGACCTTCACGGTCATCTCGCGGTGCTGCTCGCCGGGCATGCAGATCGCCTTGAAGTGGTGCCGGGAGTACATCGACGCCGGCCACCGGGCGTGGCACTTCATTGAGTCGACGTACCAGGTCACCGACGACCTGTTCATCGCCCAGCTGGAGGGACAGCTGACGCACCTGCGTATGGGTGACGAGGAGACAGCGATTGACTGCTGCAATCGAGCCCTGCGAATTCTCGCCACTATCAGGATGGCCGGCGCGCAGTACTCCACGGTGTCGTCATCACCCATGTCATGCAGGGTCTCTCTAGCAGCTACAACCTGCTGAAGAGGCTGTCTATGGCACCGAGCACAAGGGCGACGCTCAACGAGGACAACCTGACCTCGTATATCCTGCAGGACGAGGCGATGCAGGAGGCTGAGCGGTAGCAGGAGCTCTTGGCGCAGGCAAACTTGGTCACCTCAGCGAAGCAAGGAGGCCGACCGGGGCAGCGCGGGCAGTCTGGCGGTGGTGGTAGCAGTTGCTGGAAGCCGGCCAAGGAGGTCGACAAGAGGAAGTCGACCAAGGACAGCGGTCGTGGAGGTGGAGGTCGACGTCGGGAGTGCTGGCTGTGCGGCGACCCCGACCATCTCTCCTTCGATTGTCCCAGCCGCGGTGACTCCGATGACGATGATGCTAAGGGAGGCCGTGGGAGGTCTGGCAGCCGTCGTCCTCGTTGTGGAGGAAACCAGCCGCGCAAGGAGAAGCAGTCGACCAAGACATCGACTTCGGCGAAGGACGCCGACTCCCCTGCTGGCGTCTAGGGGCGAGACGACAAGACGGCGTCGTGCTCGCTGGTCGGCGTCGTGGAGCTGACCATCTCTCTGGCACCGGAGGCTGGAGAGGACTTCCAGGCGGTGGCGGCAGCTGTGCAGGCAAACCCGGCGGTGGTCCTGCTCGACAGCGGTTGCTCCCACCACCTGATGGGGACGAAGGAAGCCTTCGTCGACTTGCAGCCGAGCGGCGCCATCAGGCATGTGCGCGGCTTCAATGGGGCGCTGCAAGATGTCCAGGGCCGCGGCACTGTTGCTCTGCAAGGGGAGGCCGGGAAGCAGGTCCTCATCCCCGACGTGCTGTACGTTCCAGGTGTGCGGGCAAACCTGCTTTCCGCCGGCCAGCTGAAGGAGCACGGCGTGAAGCTGCAGGAGGACCGAGAAGGAATGATGCTCGTCTCTGCGGCCGGAGTGGTGCTCGGTCGGGCGACGTACACCGGGCGTGTCCTCTGCACCGACCTGCGTCCCTGCTCAACGCGGGCGACGGACGCCGACTCCCCGTGTGTCTCGTGCGTCGGCGGGAAATTGGCACGGCACACCTTCCCCGACCAAGGCTCCGACGCCGACGACGTGCTAGCCGTCGTGCACATCGACCTGTGCGGGCCGTTTCGCGTGACTGCCAAGGATGGCAGCCTATACTTCTTGCTGCTGAAGGACCGCAAGACCCGCTACGTGTGGGTGAAGCCGGTCGCCAAGAAGTCAGATGCGTTGCAAGCGTTCGTGCAGTGGCTGGCGGTGGCTGAGCGGCAGACGAAGAAGTCGGTGTTGATGCTGCGCTCAGACCGGGGAGGGGAGTTCCTCGGGAAGCAGTTCACCGACTTTGTGAACGGCAAGGAAATCGTCCAAGACCTGACCTGCCCATACACCCCGCAACAGAACGGCATGGCGGAGCGGGAGATGAGGACGGTGGTGGAGTCGGTGCGGACAATGCTGCTGCACATGGGCGTGCAGCACCATGGGAGTGCAGCAGTCCTGGGCACCTGCACAGCGCTCTGGAAGGACAGACACCGACCTAGGCGTATGCACAGCGTCGTGGGGGTCCGGACGCTGACCTGGGCGTCCCGGGGGGACCAGACACCGACCTGGGTGTCTGGTCGGCGTCCTGGGAGGAGGGACGCCGACCAAGGGGTTCGGAAGGCGTCCTGGGCGCCTGGACGCCAGACTGGGGACGCTGCCATGCGTGACCGGCTACGGACTGCGCGAGTCGACCAGGCGTGATTGCCCAGTCGATCGGGATACCCGGGCGACGTGCGCCAGTGTCGCCAGGGTGGAGTCTGCGAGGCCAACCTCGAGGGTGGTATCGCGAGGTCGACGTGGCTGGTGGGCACAGTCGCTGGCGTGGAGTCTGATAGGCGTCTGCGTTGTGCACGTGACAGGGAAGTGCACACCAACCAGCTGCACGCACCTGCGAAGCAGGTGCACCATTCCCCTGCGGGTGCAGCACTGTGCAGCCGACTTGCTGCAGCGCTAGCACACCGTGGACTTGCAACGTTGGCGAACCGCTACTCTGCAACGCTGGAGCGGTGCGAGCGCTGCTGCGCTGGAGCGCGGTCGACCGTGCTGCGCTGGAGGTCGACCAACAGCCTAGCTATCACTGATGTAGTTTGTGATGCCAATGTTGTTGCTATCTTTGTTGTCATGTTTTCCTAGTGAAACTCTTGCCGATTCCCCCGTGAACCAGCAAGAAGCGTGAACAAAAGGAAACGACTAAGTGAACGAACGCAGAGACCACACGAGCACACGTGCCTAGCCCATAGCCTAGCTCCCGTTGCTGCAGTTATCTGCGCAGTTAAACCCACCGTGTGCCCACCGTGTGTTCAACCCATCGTGTGTTCAGCCCACCGTGTGTTCAACCCACCGTGTGTTAAACCTACCGTGTGTTCAACCCACCGTGTGTTCAACCCACCGTTTGTTCAACCCACCATGTGTTAAACCTACCGTGTGTTCAACCCACCGTGTGTTCAACCCACCGTGTGTTCAACCCACCGTGTGTTAAACCTACCGTATGTTCAACCCACCGTGTGTTAAACACACCGTGTGTTAAAACCACCGTGTGTTAAACCCACCGTGTGTTAAACCCACCGTGTGTTAAACCTACCGTGTGTTCAACCCAGTGTGTGTTCAACCCACCGTGTGTTCAACCCACCGTGAATTAAACCCACCGTGTCTCAACCCACCATGTGTTCAACACATAGTGTGTTCAACCCACCGTGTGTTCAACCCAACGTGTGTTCAACCCACCGTGTGTTAAACCTACCCTGTGTTCAACCCACCATGTGTTCAACCCACCGTTTGTTAAACCCACCGTGTGTTCAACCCACCGTGTCTTCAACCCACCGTGTCTTAAACCCATCGTGTGTTAAACCCACCGTGTGTTCAACCCACCGTGTGTTCAACCCACCGTGTTGTAAACCCATCGTGTGTTCAACCTACCGTGTGTTCGGCCCACCGTGTGTTCAACCCACCGTGTGTTAAACCCATCGTGTGTTAAACCCACCGTGTGTTGAACCCACCGTGTGTTAAACCCACCGTGTGTTTAACCCACCGTGTGTTCAACCCACCGTGTGTTCAACCCACCGTATGTTCAACCCACCGTGTGTTAAACCCACCGTGTGTTAACCCCACCGTGTGTTCAACCCACAGTGTGTTCAACCCACCGTGTGTTCAACCCATCGTGTGTTCAACACACCGTGTGTTCAACCCATCGTGTGTTCAACACACCGTGTGTTCAACCCACCGTGTGTTCAACCCACTGTGTGTTAAACCTAGGGTTTAGGTTCAACCCACCGTGTGTTCAACCCACCGTGTGTTCAACCCACCGTGTGTTCAACCCACATTGTGTTCAACCCACCGTGTGTTCAACCCACTGTGTGTTCAACCCACCGTGTGTTCAACCCACCGTGTGTTAAACCCATAGTGTGTTAAACCCACCGTGTGTTCAACCCACCGTGTGTTGAACCCACCGTGTGTTAAACCCACCGTGTGTTCAACACACCGTGAGTTCAACCCATCGTGTGTTCAACACACCGTGTGTTCAACACACCGTGTGTTCAACCCACCGTGTGTTCAACCCACCGTGTGTTCAGCCCACCGTGTGTTAAACCCACCGTTTGTTAAACCCACCATGTGTTCAACCTACCGTGTGTTCAACCCACCGTGAGTTCAACCCACCGTGTGTTAAACTCAACGTGTGTTCAACCCACCGTATGTTCAAAACACCGTGTGTTCAACCCATCGTGTGTTCAACACACCGTGTGTTCAACTCACCGTGTGTTCAATCCACCGTGTGTTCAACCCACCGTGTGTTCAACCCACCGTGTGTTCAACCCACCGTGTATTCAAAACACCGTGTGTTCAACCCACCGTATGTTCAACCTACCGTGTGTTCAACCCACCGTGTGTTCAACCCACCGTGTGTTAAACCCACCGTGTGTTCAACCCACCGTGTCTTCAGCCCACCGTGTGTTAAACACACCGTGTGTTCAATCCACCGTGTGTTAAACCTACCGTGTGTTCAACCCACCGTGTGTTCAACCCACCGTGTGTTAAACCCACCGTGTCTTCAACCCACCATGTGTTCAACCCACCGTGTGTTCAACCTACCGTGTGTTCAACCCACCGTGTCTTCAACCAACTGTGTGTTCAACCCACCGTGTGTTCAACCCACCATGTGTTCAACCCACCTAGCGTGTGCAAAATTGCAAGAACAAAGGCATAGCGTGTGCAAAATTGCAAGAACAAGGGCCTAGCGTGTGCAAGATTGCAAGAACAAAGGCCTAGCGTGTGCAAGATTGCAAGAACAAAGGCCTTGCGTGTGCAAAATTGCAAGAACAAGGGCCTAGCGTGTGCAAAATAGCAAGAACAAGGGCCGAGCATGTGCAAAATTGCAAGAACAAGGGCCTAGCGTGTACAAAATTGCAAGAACAAGGGCCTAGCTTGTGCAAAATTGCAAGAACAAAGGCCTAGCGTGTGCAGAATTGCAAGAACAAGGGCCTAGCGTGTGCAAAATAGCAAGAGCAAGGGCCTAGCGTGTGCAAAATTGCAAGAACAAGGGCCTAGCGTGTGCAAAATTGCAAGAACAAAGGCCTAACGTGTGTAAAATTGCAAGAACAAGGGCCTAGCGTACGCAAACGTTTAAGAACAAGGTCCTAGCGAGTGCAAAATTGCAAGAACAAGGGCCTAGCATGTGCAAAATTGCAAGAACAAGGGCATAGCATGTGCAAAATTGTAAGAACAAGGGCCTAGCGTGTGCAAAATTGCAAGAACAAGGGCCTAGCGTGTGCAAAATTGCAAGAACAAGGGCCTAGCGTGTGCAAAATTACAAGAACAAAGGCCTAGCGTGTGCAAAATTGCAAGAACAAGGGCCTAGCGTGTGCAAAATTGCAAGAACAAGGGCCTAGCGTGTGCAAAATTACAAGAACAAGGGCCTAGCGAGTGCAAAAGTGCAAGAACAAGGGCCTAGCGTACGCAAACTTTCAAGAACAAGGGCCTAGCGAGTGCAAAATTGCAAGAACAAGGGTCTAGTATGTGCAAACTTGCAAGAACAAGGGCATAGTGAGTGCAAAATTGCAAGAACAAGGGCCTAGCGTACGCAAACTTTCAAGAACAAGGGCCTAGCGTGTGCAAAATCGCAAGAACAAGGGCCTAGCGTGTTCAAAATCGCATGAACAAGGCCCTAGCGTGTGCAAAATTGCAAGAACAAGGGCCTAGCGTCTGAAAAATCGCAAAAACAAGGGCCTAGCGTGAGCAAAATTGCAAGAACAAGGGCCTAGCGTGTGCAAACTAGCAAGAACAAGGGCCTAGCGAGTGCAAAATTGCAAGAACAAGGGCCTAGCGTGTGCAAATTTGCAAGAACAAGGGCCTAGCGTGTGCAAAATTGCAAGAACAAGGGTCTAGTGTGTGCAAAATTGCAAGACAAGGGCCTAGCGTGTGCAAAATTGCAAGAACAAAGGCCTAGCTTGTGCAAAATTGCAAGAACAAAGGCCTAGCGTGTGCAAAATTGCAAGAACAAGGGCCTAGCGTGTGCAAAATTGCAAGAACAAAGGCCTAGCGTGTGCAAAATTGCAAGAACAAAGGCCTAGCGTGTGCAAAATTGCAAGAACAAAGGCCTAGCGTGTGCAAAATTGCAAGAACAAAGGCCTTGCATGTGCAAAATTGCAAGAACAAGGGCCTAGCGTGTGCAAAATTGCAAGAACAAGGGCCTAGCGTGTGCAAAATTGCAAGAACAAGGGCCTAGCGTGTACAAAATCGCAAGAACAAGGGCCTAGCTTGTGCAAAATTGCAAGAAAAAGGGCCTAGCGTGTGCAAAATTGCAAGAACAAGGGCCTAGCGTGTGCAAACTAGCAAGAACAAGGGTCTCCCATGTGCAAAATAGCAAGAACAAGGGCCTAACGTGTGCAAAATTGCAAGAACAAGGGGCTAGCGAGTGCAAACTTGCAAGAACAAGGGCCTAGCGTGTGCAAAATCGCAAGAACAAGGGCCTAGCGAGTGCAAAATCGCAAGAACAAGGGCCTAGCGTGTGCAAAATAGCAAGAACAAGGGCCTAGCGTGTGCAAAATTGCAAGAACAAGGGCCTAGCTTGTGCAAAATTGCAAGAACAAGGGCCTAGCGTGTGCAAAATTGCAAGAACAAGCGCCTAGCGTGTGCAAAATTGCAAGAACAAGGGCCAGGCGTGTGCAAAATTGCGAGAACAAGGGCCTAGAATGTGCAAAACTGCAAGAACAAGGGCCTAGCGTGTGCAAAATTGCAAGAACAAGGGCCTAGCGTGTGCAACATTGCAGGAACAAGGGCCTAGCGTGTGCAAAATTGCAAGAACAAGGGTCTAGCATGTTCAAAATTGAAAAAACAAGGGCCTAACGTGTGCAAAATTTCAAGAACAAGGGCCTAGCGTACGCAAACTTTCAAGAACAAGGGTCTAGCGAGTGCCAAATTGCAAGAACAAGGGCCTATAATGTGCAAACTTGCAAGAACAAGGGCATAGCGAGTGCCAAATTGCAAGAACAAGGGCCTAGCGTGTGCAAAATTGCAAGAACAAGGGCCTAGCGTGTGCAAAATAGCAAGAACAAGGGCCTAGCGTGTGCAAAATTGCAAGAACAAGGGCCTAGCGAGTGCAAAAGTGCAAGAACAAGGGCCTACCATGTGCAAAATTGCAAGAACAAGGGCATAGCGTGTGCAAAATTGCAAGAACAAGGGCCTAGCGAGTGCAAAATTGCAAGAACAAATGCCTAGCGAGTGCAAAATCGCAAGAACAAGGGCCTAGCGTGTGCAAAATAGCAAGAACAAGGGCCTAGCGTGTGCAAAATTGCAAGAACAAGGGCCTAGCGAGTGCAAAATTGCAAGAACACGGGCCTACCATGTGCAAAATTGCAAGAACAAGGGCATAGCGTGTGCAAAATTGCAAGAACAAGGGCCTAGCGAGTGCAAAATTGCAAGAACAAGGGCCTAGCGTGTGCAAAATTGCAAGAACAAGGGCCTAGCGTGTGCAAAATTGCAAGAACAAGGGCCTAGCAAGTGCAAAATTGCAAGAACAAGGCCCTAGCGTATGCAAAATCGCAAGAACAAGGGCCTAGCGTGTGCAAAAAGGCAAGAACAAGGGCCTAGCGAGTGCAAAATTGCAAGAACAAGGGCCTAGCGTGTGCAAAATCGCAAGAACAAGGGCCTAGCGAGTGCAAAATCGCAAGAACAAGGGCCTAGCATGTGCAAAATAGCAAGAACAAGAGCCTAGCATGTGCAAAATTGCAAGAACAAGGGCCTAGCGTGTGCAAAATTGCAAGAACAAGGGCCTAGCGTGTGCAAAATTGCAGGAACAAGGGCCTAGCGTGTGCAAAATTGCAAGAACAAGGGTCTAGCATGTTCAAAATTGAAAAAACAAGGACCTAACGTGTGCAAAATTGCAAGAACAAGGGCCTAGCGTACGCAAACTTTCAAGAACAAGGGTCTAGCGAGTGCCAAATTGCAAGAACAAGGGCCTATAATGTGCAAACTTGCAAGAACAAGGGCATAGCGAGTGCCAAATTGCAAGAACAAGGGCCTAGCGTGTGCAAAATTGCAAGAACAAGGGCCTAGCGTGTGCAAAATAGCAAGAACAAGGGCCTAGCGTGTGCAAAATTGCAAGAACAAGGGCCTAGCGAGTGCAAAAGTGCAAGAACAAGGGCCTACCATGTGCAAAATTGCAAGAACAAGGGCATAGCGTGTGCAAAATTGCAAGAACAAGGGCCTAGCGAGTGCAAAATTGCAAGAACAAATGCCTAGCGACTGCAAAATCGCAAGAACAAGGGCCTAGCGTGTGCAAAATAGCAAGAACAAGGGCCTAGCGTGTGCAAAATTGCAAGAACAAGGGCCTAGCGAGTGCAAAATTGCAAGAACAAGGGCCTACCATGTGCAAAATTGCAAGAACAAGGGCATAGCGTGTGCAAAATTGCAAGAACAAGGGCCTAGCGAGTGCAAAATTGCAAGAACAAGGGCCTAGCGTGTGCAAAATTGCAAGAACAAGGGCCTAGCAAGTGCAAAATTGCAAGAACAAGGCCCTAGCGTATGAAAAATCGCAAGAACAAGGGCCTAGCGTGTGCAAAAAAGCAAGAACAAGGGCCTAGCGAGTGCAAAATTGCAAGAACAAGGGCCTAGCGTGTGCAAAATCGCAAGAACAAGGGCCTAGCGAGTGCAAAATCGCAAGAACAAGGGCCTAGCATGTGCAAAATAGCAAGAACAAGGGCCTAGCATGTGCAAAATTGCAAGAACAAGGGCCTAGCGTGTGCAAAATTGCAAGAACAAGGCCTAGCGTGTGCAAAATTACGAACAAGCGCCTAGCGTGTGCAAAATTGCAAAAACAAGGGCCAGGCGTGTGCAAAATTGCGAGAACAAGGGCCTAGCATGTGCAAAACTGCAAGAACAAGGGCCTAGCGTGTGCAAAATTGCAAGAACAAGGGCCTAGCGTGTGCAAAATTGCAACAACAAGGGTCCAGCATGTGCAAAATTGAAAGAACAAGGGCCTAACGTGTGCAAAATTCCAAGAACAAGGGCCTAGCGTACGCAAACTTTCAAGAACAAGGGCCTAGCGAGTGCCAAATTGCAAGAACAAGGGCCTAGCATGTGCAAACTTGCAAGAACAAGGGCATAGCGTGTGCAAAATTGCAAGAACAAGGGCATAGCGTGTGCAAAATTGCAAGAACAAGGGCCTAGCGTGTGCAAAATTGCAAGAACAAGGGCCTAGCGTGTGCAAAATTGCAAGAACAAGGGCCTTGCGAGTGCAAAATTGCAAGAAGAAGGGCCTAGCGTATGCAAAATCGCAAGAACAAGGGCCTAGCGAGTGCAAAATCGCAAGAACAAGGGCCTAGCGTGTGCAAAATTGCAAGAGCAAGGGCCTAGCGTGTGCAAAATTGCAAGAACAAGGGCCTAGCGTGTGCAAAATTGCAAGAACAAGCGCCTAGCATGTGCAAAATTGCAAGAACAAGGGCCAGGCGTGTGCAAAATTGCGAGAACAAGGGCCTAGCATGTGCAAAACTGCAAGATCAAGGGCCTAGCGTGTGCAAAATTGCAAGAACAAGGGCCTAGCGTGTGCAAAATTGCAAGAACAAGGGCCTAGCGTGTGCAAAATTGCAAGAACAAGCGCCTAGCATGTGCAAAATTGCAAGAACAAGGGCCAGGCGTGTGTAAAATTGCGAGAACAAGGGCCTAGCATGTGCAAAACTGCAAGATCAAGGGCCTAGCGTGTGCAAAATTGCAAGAACAAGGGCCTAGCGTGTGCAAAATCGCAAGAACAAGGGCCTAGCGAGTGCAAAATCGCAAGAACAAGGGCCTAGCATGTGCAAACTTGCAAGAACAAGGGCCTAGCATGTGCAAAATTGCAAGAACAAGGGCCTAGCGTGTGCAAAATTGCAAGAACAAGGGCCTAGCGTGTGCAAAATTGCAGGAACAAGGGCCTAGCGTGTGCAAAATTGCAAGAACAAGGGTCTAGCATGTTCAAAATTGAAAAAACAAGGGCCTAACGTGTGCAAAATTGCAAGAACAAGGGCCTAGCGTACGCAAACTTTCAAGAACAAGGGTCTAGCGAGTGCCAAATTGCAAGAACAAGGGCCTATAATGTGCAAACTTGCAAGAACAAGGGCATAGCGAGTGCCAAATTGCAAGAACAAGGGCCTAGCGTGTGCAAAATTGCAAGAACAAGGGCCTAGCGTGTGCAAAATAGCAAGAACAAGGGACTAGCGTGTGCAAAATTGCAAGAACAAGGGCCTAGCGAGTGCAAAAGTGCAAGAACAAGGGCCTACCATGTGCAAAATTGCAAGAACAAGGGCATAGCGTGTGCAAAATTGCAAGAACAAGGGCCTAGCGAGTGCAAAATTGCAAGAACAAATGCCTAGCGAGTGCAAAATCGCAAGAACAAGGGCCTAGCGTGTGCAAAATAGCAAGAACAAGGGCCTAGCGTGTGCAAAATTGCAAGAACAAGGGCCTAGCGAGTGCAAAATTGCAAGAACAAGGGCCTACCATGTGCAAAATTGCAAGAACAAGGGCATAGCGTGTGCAAAATTGCAAGAACAAGGGCCTAGCGAGTGCAAAATTGCAAGAACAAGGGCCTAGCGTGTGCAAAATTGCAAGAACAAGGGCCTAGCATGTGCAAAATTGCAAGAACAAGGGCCTAGCAAGTGCAAAATTGCAAGAACAAGGCCCTAGCGTATGCAAAATCGCAAGAACAAGGGCCTAGTGTGTGCAAAAAAGCAAGAACAAGGGCCTAGCGAGTGCAAAATTGCAAGAACAAGGGCCTAGCGTGTGCAAAATCGCAAGAACAAGGGCCTAGCGAGTGCAAAATCGCAAGAACAAGGGCCTAGCATGTGCAAAATAGCAAGAACAAGGGCCTAGCATGTGCAAAATTGCAAGAACAAGGGCCTAGCGTGTGCAAAATTGCAAGAACAAGGCCTAGCGTGTGCAAAATTACGAACAAGCGCCTAGCGTGTGCAAAATTGCAAAAACAAGGGCCAGGCGTGTGCAAAATTGCGAGAACAAGGGCCTAGCATGTGCAAAACTGCAAGAACAAGGGCCTAGCGTGTGCAAAATTGCAAGAACAAGGGCCTAGCGTGTGCAAAATTGCAACAACAAGGGTCCAGCATGTGCAAAATTGAAAGAACAAGGGCCTAACGTGTGCAAAATTCCAAGAACAAGGGCCTAGCGTACGCAAACTTTCAAGAACAAGGGCCTAGCGAGTGCCAAATTGCAAGAACAAGGGCCTAGCATGTGCAAACTTGCAAGAACAAGGGCATAGCGTGTGCAAAATTGCAAGAACAAGGGCATAGCGTGTGCAAAATTGCAAGAACAAGGGCCTAGCGTGTGCAAAATTGCAAGAACAAGGGCCTAGCGTGTGCAAAATTGCAAGAACAAGGGCCTTGCGAGTGCAAAATTGCAAGAAGAAGGGCCTAGCGTATGCAAAATCGCAAGAACAAGGGCCTAGCGAGTGCAAAATCGCAAGAACAAGGGCCTAGCGTGTGCAAAATTGCAAGAGCAAGGGCCTAGCGTGTGCAAAATTGCAAGAACAAGGGCCTAGCGTGTGCAAAATTGCAAGAACAAGCGCCTAGCATGTGCAAAATTGCAAGAACAAGGGCCAGGCGTGTGCAAAATTGCGAGAACAAGGGCCTAGCATGTGCAAAACTGCAAGATCAAGGGCCTAGCGTGTGCAAAATTGCAAGAACAAGGGCCTAGCGTGTGCAAAATTGCAAGAACAAGGGTCTAGCATGTGCAAAATTGAAAGAAGAAGGGCCTAACGTGTGCAAAATTGCAAGAACAAGGGCCTAGCGTACGCAAAGTTTCAAGATCAAGGGCCTAGCGAGTGCCAAATTGCAAGAACAAGGGCCTAGTATGTGCAAACTTGCAAGAAAAAGGGCATAGCGTGTGCAAAATTGCAAGAACAAGGGCATAGCGTGTGCAAAATTGCAAGAACAAAGGCCTAGCGTGTGCAAAATTGCAAGAACAATGGCCTAGCGTGTGCAAAATTGCAAGAACAAGGGCCTTGCGAGTGCAAAAT
The DNA here is from genome assembly GCA_948144175.1 of Closterium sp. NIES-65. Classification (NCBI taxonomy): domain Eukaryota; kingdom Viridiplantae; phylum Streptophyta; class Zygnematophyceae; order Desmidiales; family Closteriaceae; genus Closterium; species Closterium sp. NIES-65. Next base: position 125,064 of record CANXME010002645.1, read on the forward strand.
TGCAAGAACAAGGGCCTAGCGTGTGCAAAATTGCAAGAACAAGGGCCTAGCGTGTGCAAAATAGCAAGAACAAGGGCCTAGCGTGTGCAAAATTGCAAAAACAAGGGTCTAGCGTGTACAAAATTGCAAGAACAAGGGCATAGCGTGTGCAAAATTGCAAGAACAAAGGCATAGCGTGTGCAAAATTGCAAGAACAAGGGCCTAGCGTGTGCAAAATTGCAAGAACAAGGGCCTAGCGTGTGCAAAATTGCAAGAACAAGGGCCTTGCGAGTGCAAAATTGCAAGAAGAAGGGCCTAGCGTATGCAAAATCGCAAGAACAAGGGCCTAGCGTGTGCAAAATTGCAAGAGCAAGGGCCTAGCGTGTGCAAAATTGCAAGAACAAGGGCCTAGCGTGTGCAAAATTGCAAGAACAAGCGCCTAGCATGTGCAAAATTGCAAGAACAAGGGCCAGGCGTGTGCAAAATTGCGAGAACAAGGGCCTAGCATGTGCAAAACTGCAAGATCAAGGGCCTAGCGTGTGCAAAATTGCAAGAACAAGGGCCTAGCGTGTGCAAAATTGCAAGAACAAGGGTCTAGCATGTGCAAAATTGAAAGAAGAAGGGCCTAACGTGTGCAAAATTGCAAGAACAAGGGCCTAGCGTACGCAAACTTTCAAGAACAAGGGCCTAGCGAGTGCCAAATTGCAAGAACAAGGGCCTAGTATGTGCAAACTTGCAAGAAAAAGGGCATAGCGTGTGCAAAATTGCAAGAACAAGGGCATAGCGTGTGCAAAATTGCAAGAACAAAGGCCTAGCGTGTGCAAAATTGCAAGAACAATGGCCTAGCGTGTGCAAAATTGCAAGAACAAGGGCCTTGCGAGTGCAAAATTGCAAGAACAAGGGCCTAGCGTGTGCAAAATTGCAAGAACAAGGGCCTAGCGTGTGCAAAATAGCAAGAACAAGGGCCTAGCGTGTGCAAAATTGCAAAAACAAGGGTCTAGCGTGTACAAAATTGCAAGAACAAGGGCCTAGCGTGTTCAAAATTGCAAGAACAAGGGCCTAGCGTGTGCAAAATAGCAAGAACAAGGGCCTAGCGTGTGCAAAATTGCAAGAACAAGGGCCTAGCTTGTGCAAAATTGCAAGATCAAGGGCCTAGTGCGCGCAAAATTGCAAAAACAAGGGCCAAGCGTGTGCAAAATTGCAAGAACAAGGGCCTAGCGTGTGCAAAGATGCAAGAACAAGCGCCTAGCGTGTGCAAAATTGCAAGAACAAGGGCCAGGCGTGTGCAAAATTGCATGAACAAGGGCCTAGCATGTGCAAAACAGCAAGAACAAGGGCCTAGCATGTGCAAAATAGCAAGAACAAGGGCCTAGCGTGTGCAAAATCGCAAGAACAAGGGCCTAGCATGTGCAAATTTGCAAGAACAAGGGCCTAGCGTGTGCAAAATTGCAAGAACAAGGGCCTAGCTTGTGCAAAATTGCAAGAACAAGGGCCTAGCGTGTGCAAAATTGCAAGAACAAGGGCCTAGCGAGTGCGAAATTGCAAGAACAAGGGCCTAGCATGTGCAAAATTGCAAGAACAAGGGCCTAGCGTGTGCAAAATTGCAAGAACAAAGGCCTAGCGTGTGCAAAATTGCAAGAACAAGGGCCTAGCGTGTGCAAAATAGCAAGAACAAGGGCCGAGCATGTGCAAAATTGCAAGAACAAGGGCCTAGCGAGTACAAAATTGCAAGAACAAGGGCCTAGCTTGTGCAAAATTGCAAGAACAAAGGCCTAGCGTGTGCAGAATTGCAAGAACAAGGGCCTAGCGTTTGCAAAATAGCAAGAGCAAGGGCCTAGCGTGTGCAAAATAGCAAGAACAAGGGCCTAGCGTGTGCAAAATTGCAAAAACAGGGGCCTAGCAAGTGCAAATTTGCAAGAACAAGGGCCTAGCGGGTGCAAAATTCAAAGAACAAGGGCCCAGCCTGTGCAAAATTGCAAGAACAAGGGCCTAGCATACGCAAAAGTTCAAGAACAAGGGCCTAGCGAGTGCAAAATTGCAAGAACAAAGGCCTAGTGTGTGCAAAATTGCAAGAACAAAGGCCTAGCGTGTGTAAATTTGCAAGAACAAGGGCCTAGCGTGTGCAAGATTGCAAGAACTAAGGCCTAGCGTGTGCAAAATTGCAAGAACAAAGGCCTTGCATGTGCAAAATTGCAAGAACAAGGGCCTAGCGTGTGCAAAATAGCAAGAACAAGGGCCTAGCATGTGCAAAATTGCAAGAACAAGGGCCTAGCGTGTACAGAATTGCAAGAATAAGGGCCTAGCATACGCAAACTTTTAAGAACAAGGGCCTAGCGAGTGCAAAATTGCAAGAACAAGGGCCTAGTGTGTGCAAAATTGCAAGAACAAAGGCCTAGCGTGTGTAAAATTGCAAGAACAAGGGCCTAGCGTACGCAAACGTTTAAGAACAAGGTCCTAGCGAGTGCAAAATCGCAAGAACAAGGGCCTAGCATGTGCAAAATTGCAAGAACAAGGGCATAGCATGTGCAAAATTGCAAGAACAAAGGCCTAGCGTGTGCAAAATTGGAAGAACAAGGGCCTAGCGTGTGCAAAATTGCAAGAACAAGGGCCTAGCGTGTGCAAAATTGCAAGAACGAAGGCCTAGCGTGTGCAAAATTGCAAGAACAAGGGCCTAGCGTGTGCAAAATTGCAAGAACAAGGGCCTAGCGTGAGCAAAATTGCAAGAACAAGAGCCTAGCGAGTGCAAAAGTGCAAGAACAAGGGTGTAGCGTACGCAAACTTTCAAGAACAAGGGCCTAGCGTGTGCAAAATTGCAAGAACAAGGGTCTAGTATGTGCAAACTTGCAAGAACAAGGGCATAGCGAGTGCAAAATTGCAAGAACAAGGGCCTAGCGTACGCAAAATTGCAAGAACAAGGGCCTAGCGTGTGCAAAATTGCAAGAGCAAGGGCCTAGCGTGAGCAAAATTGCAAGAACAAGGGCCTAGCGTGTGCAAACTAGCAAGAACAAGGGCCTAGCGAGTGCAAAATTGCAAGAACAAGGGCCTAGCGTGTGCAAATTTGCAAGAACAAGGGCCTAGCGTGTGCAAAATTGCAAGAACAAGGGTCTAGTGTGTGCAAAATTGCAAGACAAGGGCCTAGCGTGTGCAAAATTGCAAGAACAAAGGCCTAGCTTGTGCAAAATTGCAAGAACAAAGGCCTAGCGTGTGCAAAATTGCAAGAACAAGGGCCTAGCGTCTGCAAAATTGCAAGAACAAAGGCCTAGCGTGTGCAAAATTGCAAGAACAAAGGCCTAGCGTGTGCAAAATTGCAAGAACAAAGGCCTAGCGTGTGCAAAATTGCAAGAACAAAGGCCTTGCGTGTGCAAAATTGCAAGAACAAGGGCCTAGCGTGTGCAAAATTGCAAGAACAAGGGCCTAGCGTGTGCAAAATTGCAAGAACAAGGGCCTAGCGTGTACAAAATCGCAAGAACAAGGGCCTAGCTTGTGCAAAATTGCAAGAAAAAGGGCCTAGCGTGTGCAAAATTGCAAGAACAAGGGCCTAGCGTGTGCAAACTAGCAAGAACAAGGGTCTCGCGTGTGCAAAATAGCAAGAACAAGGGCCTAACGTGTGCAAAATTGCAAGAACAAGGGGCTAGCGAGTGCAAACTTGCAAGAACAAGGGCCTAGCGTGTGCAAAATCGCAAGAACAAGGGCCTAGCGAGTGCAAAATCGCAAGAACAAGGGCCTAGCGTGTGCAAAATAGCAAGAACAAGGGCCTAGCGTGTGCAAAATTGCAAGAACAAGGGCCTAGCTTGTGCAAAATTGCAAGAACAAGGGCCAGGCGTGTGCAAAATTGCGAGAACAAGGGCCTAGAATGTGCAAAACGGCAAGAACAAGGGCCTAGCGTGTGCAAAATTGCAAGAACAAGGGCCTAGCATGTGCAACATTGCAAGAACAAGGGCCTAGCGTAGGCAAACTTTCAAGAACAAGGGCCTAAACCCTAAACCCTAAACCCTAGCGAGTGCCAAATTGCAAGAACAAGGGCCAAGCATGTGCAAACTTGGAAGAACAAGGGCCAGGCGTATGCAAAATTGCAAGAACAAGGGCCTAGCGTGTGCAAAATTGCAAGAACAAGGGCCTAGCGTGTGCAAAATTGCAAGAACAAGGGCCTAGCGTGTGCAAAATTGCAAGAACAAGGGCCTAGCGTGTGCAAAATTGCAGGAACAAGGGCCTAGCGTGTGTAAAATTGCAAGAACAAGGGTCTAGCATGTTCAAAATTGAAAAAACAAGGGCCTAACGTGTGCAAAATTGCAAGAACAAGGGCCTAGCGTAGAAAACGTTTAAGAACAAGGGTCTAGCGAGTGCCAAATTGCAAGAACAAGGGCCTATAATGTGCGAACTTGCAAGAACAAGGGCATAGCGAGTGCCAAATTGCAAGAACAAGGGCCTAGCGTGTGCAAAATCGCAAGAACAAGGGCCTAGCGTGTGCAAAATAGCAAGAACAAGCGCCTAGCGTCTGCAAAATTGCAAGAACAAGGGCCTAGCGAGTGCAAAATTGCAAGAACAAGGGCCTACCATGTGCAAAATTGCAAGAACAAGGGCATAGCGTGTGCAAAATTGCAAGAACAAGGGCCAAGCATGTGCAAAATTGCAAGAACAAAGGCCTAGCGAGTGCAAAATCGCAATAACAAGGGCCTAGCGTGTGCAAAATAGCAAGAACAAGGGCCTAGCGTGTGCAAAATTGCAAGAACAAGGGCCTAGCGAGTGCAAAATTGCAAGAACAAGGCTCTACCATGTGCAAAATTGCAAGAACAAAGGCATAGCGTGTGCAAAATTGCAAGAACAAGGGCCTAGCGAGTGCAAAATTGCAAGAACAAGGGCCTAGCGTGTGCAAAATTGCAAGAACAAGGGCCTAGCGTGTGCAAAATTGCAAGAACAAGGGCCTAGCAAGTGCAAAATTGCAAGAACAAGGCCCTAGCGTATGCAAAATCGCAAGAACAAGGGCCTAGCGTGTGCAAAAAAGCAAGAACAAGGGCCTAGCGAGTGCAAAATTGCAAGAACAAGGGCCTAGCGTGTGCAAAATCGCAAGAACAAGGGCCTAGCGAGTGCAAAATCGCAAGAACAAGGGCCTAGCATGTGCAAAATAGCAAGAACAAGGGCCTAGCATGTGCAAAATTGCAAGAACAAGGGCCTAGCGTGTGCAAAATTGCAAGAACAAGGCCTAGCGTGTGCAAAATTGCGAACAAGCGCCTAGCGTGTGCAAAATTGCAAAAACAAGGGCCAGGCGTGTGCAAAATTGCGAGAACAAGGGCCTAGCATGTGCAAAACTGCAAGAAAAAGGGCCTAGCGTGTGCAAAATTGCAAGAACAAGGGCCTAGCGTGTGCAAAATTGCAACAACAAGGGTCCAGCATGTGCAAAATTGAAAGAACAAGGGCCTAGCGAGTGCCAAATTGCAAGAACAAGGGCCTAGTATGTGCAAACTTGCAAGAAAAAGGGCATAGCGTGTGCAAAATTGCAAGAACAAGGGCATAGCGTGTGCAAAATTGCAAGAACAAAGGCCTAGCGTGTGCAAAATTGCAAGAAAAATGGCCTAGCGTGTGCAAATTTGCAAGAACAAGGGCCTTGCGAGTGCAAAATTGCAAGAACAAGGGCCTAGCGTGTGCAAAATTGCAAGAACAAGGGCCTAGCGTGTGCAAAATAGCAAGAACAAGGGCCTAGCGTGTGCAAAATTGCAAAAACAAGGGCATAGCGTGTGCAAAATTGCAAGAACAAGGGCCTAGCGTGTGCAAAATTGCAAGAACAAGGGCCTAGCGTGTGCAAATTTGCAAGAACAAGGGCCTTGCGAGTGCAAAATTGCAAGAACAAGGGCCTAGCGTGTGCAAAATTGCAAGAACAAGGGCCTAGCGAGTGCAAAATAGAAAGAACAAGGGCCTAGCGTGTGCAAAATTGCAAGAACAAGGGCCTAGCGAGTGCAAAATTGCAAGAACAAGGCTCTACCATGTGCAAAATTGCAAGAACAAAGGCATAGCGTGTGCAAAATTGCAAGAACAAGGGCCTAGCGAGTGCAAAATTGCAAGAACAAGGGCCTAGCGTGTGCAAAATTGCAAGAACAAGGGCCTAGCGTGTGCAAAACTGCAAGAACAAGGGCCTAGCAAGTGCAAAATTGCAAGAACAAGGCCCTAGCGTATGCAAAATCGCAAGAACAAGGGCCTAGCGTGTGCAAAAAAGCAAGAACAAGGGCCTAGCGAGTGCAAAATTGCAAGAACAAGGGCCTAGCGTGTGCAAAATCGCAAGAACAAGGGCCTAGCGAGTGCAAAATCGCAAGAACAAGGGCCTAGCATGTGCAAAATAGCAAGAACAAGGGCCTAGCATGTGCAAAATTGCAAGAACAAGGGCCTAGCGTGTGCAAAATTGCAAGAACAAGGCCTAGCGTGTGCAAAATTGCGAACAAGCGCCTAGCGTGTGCAAAATTGCAAAAACAAGGGCCAGGCGTGTGCAAAATAGCGAGAACAAGGGCCTAGCATGTGCAAAACTGCAAGAAAAAGGGCCTAGCGTGTGCAAAATTGCAAGAACAAGGGCCTAGCGTGTGCAAAATTGCAAGAACAAGGGCCTAGTATGTGCAAACTTGCAAGAAAAAGGGCATAGCGTGTGCAAAATTGCAAGAACAAGGGCATAGCGTGTGCAAAATTGCAAGAACAAAGGCCTAGCGTGTGCAAAATTGCAAGAACAATGGCCTAGCGTGTGCAAATTTGCAAGAACAAGGGCCTTGCGAGTGCAAAATTGCAAGAACAAGGGCCTAGCGTGTGCAAAATTGCAAGAACAAGGGCCTAGCGTGTGCAAAATAGCAAGAACAAGGGCCTAGCGTGTGCAAAATTGCAAAAACAAGGGTCTAGCATGTACAAAATTGCAAGAACAAGGGCCTAGCGTGTGCAAAATTGCAAGAACAAGGGCCTAGCGTGTGCAAAATAGCAAGAACAAGGGCCTAGCGTGTGCAAAATTGCAAGAACAAGGGCCTAGCTTGTGCAAAATTGCAAGATCAAGGGCCTAGTGCGCGCAAAATTGCAAAAACAAGGGCCAAGCGTGTGCAAAATTGCAAGAACAAGGGCCTAGCGTGTGCAAAGATGCAAGAACAAGCGCCTAGCGTGTGCAAAATTGCAAGAACAAGGGCCAGGCGTGTGCAAAATTGCATGAACAAGGGCCTAGCATGTGCAAAACAGCAAGAACAAGGGCCTAGCATGTGCAAAATAGCAAGAACAAGGGCCTAGCGTGTGTAAAATCGCAAGAACAAGGGCCTAGCATGTGTAAATTTGCAAGAACAAGGGCCTAGCGTGTGCAAAATTGCAAGAACAAGGGCCTAGCTTGTGCAAAATTGCAAGAACAAGGGCCTAGCGTGTGCAAAATTGCAAGAACAAGGGCCTAGCGAGTGCGAAATTGCAAGAACAAGGGCCTAGCATGTGCAAAATTGCAAGAACAAGGGCCTGGCGTGTGCAAAATTGCAAGAACAAAGGCCTAGCGTGTGCAAAATTGCAAGAACAAGGGCCTAGCGTGTGCAAAATAGCAAAAAACAAGGGCCTAGCATGTGCAAAGTTGCAAGAACAAGGGCATAGCGTGTGCAAAATTGCAAGAACAAAGGCCTAGCGTGTGCAAAATTGAGAACAAGGGCCTACTGTGTGCAAAATTGCAAGAACAAGGGCCTAGCGAGTGTAAAATTGCAAGAACAAGGGCCTAGCGTTTGCAAAATCGCAAGAACAAGGGCATAGCGAGTGCAAAATCGCAATTACAAGGACCTAGCGTGTGCAAAATAGCAAGAACAAGGGCCTACTGTGTGCAAAATTGCAAGAACAAGGGCCTAGCTTGTGCAAAATCGCAAGAACAAGGGCCTAGCGAGTGCAAAATCGCAATTACAAGGACCTAGCGTGTGCAAAATAGCAAGAACAAGGGCCTAGTGTGTCCAAAATTGCAAGAACAAAGGCCTAGCGTGTGCAAAATTGAGAACAAGGGACTAAAGTGTGCAAAATTGCAAGAACAAGGGCCTAGCGAGTGCAAAATTGCAAGAACAAGGGCCTACCATGTGCAAAATTGCAAGAACAAGGGCCTAGCGAGTGCAAAATTGCAAGAACAAGGGCCTAGCGTGTGCAAAATTGCAAGAACAAGGGCCTAGCGTGTGCAAAATTGCAAGAACAAGGGCCTAGCGAGTGCAAAATTGCAAGAACAAGGTCCTAGCGTGCGCAAAATCGCAAAAACAATGGCCTAGCGTGTGCAAAATAGCAAGAACAAGGGCCTAGCGTGTGCAAAATCGCAAGAACAAGGGCCTAGCGTGTGCAAAATTGCAAGAACAAGGGCCTAGCGTGTGCAAAATTTCAAGAACAAGGTCCTAGCGAGTGCAAAAAGGCAAGAACAAGGGCCTAGCGTGTGCAAAATGGCAAGAACAAGGGCATAGCGTGTGCAAAATTGCAAGAACAATGGCCTAGCGTGTGCAAAATTGCAAAAACAAGGGCATAGCGTGTGCAAAATTGCAAGAACAAGGGCATAGCGTGTGCAAAATTGCAAGAACAATGGCCTAGCGTGTGCAAAATTGCAAGAACAAGGGCCTAGTGTGTGCGAAATTGCAAGAACAAGGGCCTAGCGTGTGCAAAATTGCAAGAACAAGGGCCTAGCGAGTGCAAAATGGCAAGAACAAGGGCCTAGCGTGTACAAAATCGCGAGAACAAGGACCTAGCGAGTGCAAAATCGCAAGAACAAGGGCCTAGCGTGTGCAAAATATCAAGAACAAGGGCCTAGCGTGTGCAAAATTACAAGAACAAGGGTCTAGCGTGTGCAAAATTGAAAGAACAAGGGCCTAACGTGTGCAAAATTGCAAGAACAAGGGCCTAGCGTACGAAAACTTTCAAGAACAAGGTCCTATCGATTGCAAAATTGCAAGAACAAGGGCCTAGCATGTGCAAAATTGCAAGAACAAGGGCATAGCGTATGCGAAATTGCAAGAACAAGGGCCTAGCGTGTGCAAAATTGCAAGAACAAGGGCCTAGCGAGTGCAAAATTGCAAGAACAAGAACCTAGCGTGTGCAAAATAGCAAGAACAAGGGTGTAGCGAGTGCAAAATTGCAAGAACAAGGGCCTAGCGTGTGCAAAATCGCAAGAACAAGGGCCTAGCGTGTGCAAAATAGCAAGAACAAGGGCCTAGCGTGTGCAAAATAGCAAGAACAACGGCCTAGCATGTGCAAAATTGCAAGAACAAGGGTCTAGCGTGTGCAAAATTGAAAGAACAAGGGCCTAACGTGTGCAAATATGCAAGAACAAGGGCCTAGCGTACGCAAACTTTCAAGAACAAGGTCCTAGCAAGTGCAAAATTGCAAGAACAAGGGCCTAGCATGTGCAAAATTGCAAGAACAAGGGCATAGCGTATGCAAAATTGCAAGAACAAGGGCCTAGCGTGTGCAAAATTGCTAGAACAAGGGCCTAGCGTGTGCAAAATTGCAAGAACAAGGGCCTAGCGTGTGCAAAATTGCAAGAACAAGGGCCTTGAGAGTGCAAAATTGCAAGAACAAGGGCCTAGCGTGTGCAAAATTGCAAGAACAAGGGCCTAGCGAGTGTTAAATTGCAAGAACAAGAGCCTAGCGTGTGCAAAATCGCAAGAACAAGGGCCTAGCGTGTGCAAAATAGCAAGAACAAGGGCCTGGCGTGTGCAAAATTGCAAGAACAAGGGTCTAGCGTGTGCAAAATTGCAAGAACAAGGGCCTAGCGTGTGCAAAATTGCAAGAACAAGCACCTAGCGTGTGCAAAATTGCAAGAACAAGGGCCAGGCGTGTGCAAGATTGCAAGAACAAGGGCCTAGCATGTGCAAAACTGCAAGAACAAGGGCCTAGCGTGTGCAAAATTGCAAGAACAAAGGCCTAGCGCGTGCAAAATTGCAAGAACAAGGACCTAGCGTGTGCAAAATTGCAAGAACAAAGGCCTAGCGTGCGCAAAATAGCAAGAACAAGGGCCTAACATGCCACGTCTCCCAATCAGCCTCACCACTCCCAGATGAAGCCTTTGCCCATGCAGCTGTCGCATCCACACCAGCAAGCACCTCACCATGTGGCTGTTGTAGCTGCTGCACCTTCTTGACTGCATCCATGGCCCCAGCAGTTGGTGCAGACTCCTCTCCTCCCGCAGTTGCTTTAGCCGCTCCCGCTGCCTTTGCTGTTGCTGGTGGTTTCCCCTTCCAAGGGATGATGGGCAGCTGCCACAGGTCCTTGATGCAGCTGCTCTTCTCCTCCAAGTTCCACAGCAGCAACTTCCCAAGCTTTGCACGGCAGCTGGTTGGGCCGAAGGTAACTTCAGCCTTGCTCTTCTGCAGCCGGCGCACAGAAAGAAGGTTAGCGGACAAACCTTCAACCAACAGCACATTCCCAAGCCCCACAAGCTCTCCATTGGCTCCCATCACTTTAGCATTCCCAACACCAATCACAGGGAGAAAAGCACCTGAAGCGGCAGCCACAAACTTGATCTTCCCAGGAGGTTTTACCTCATCAAGCAAATCTGCCCGTGGGGTCATATGACTCGTGCAACCTGAATCGATCACCCAGTGAGTGAGGGGTGCATCACAACCTTCCCAACTGAACCCACATCACCCCCACTCCCTTGCACATCCTCAACCATGAGGAACATCCCAGGGTCGGCTTTACCTTGTGCACCATCACCTTGTGCACCTGATCCTTGCACAGCGCCACCGCGTGCACGTTCACCACTTGGCGGCTTCATGCCTGGAGGGGCCCATCCCTCAGGCTGGCTGAAACACTTGAACCACGGGTGTCCAGCCTTCTTGCAGTACCAGCACGCACCCTCCATTCGGGTGCTCCCGCTGCCACCAGAGCTCCCATGCCCCTCATAAGTCACCACAACCAAATATCAAAAGCATACGAACTCCAACGTTCGTAACTTTCTTGTTCATGCTCCGATTGAAGCGATACTTGGTTCCTCGGAAAGCTCAAGCTCTTGAGCAGGGGAGTCACTTCAGATATCTGCTCAAGCCAAATAACATTCACACATACACTCAGAAAAACCAAACCTTACAAAACACAAATTCTTGCACACACTAACAACACGCATGCAACGCACGAACATATGATGGGAGGCAGACAGACGTGAATGCAAATGGTAGCATCACTCAAAAAGAACAAGGGCCTAGCGTGTGCAAAATTGCAAGAACAAGGGCCTACCGTGTGCAAAATTGCAAGAACAAGGGCCTAGCGAGTGCAAAATTGCAAGAACAAGGGCCTAGCGTGTGCAAAATTGCAAAAACAAGGGCGTAGCGTGTGCAAAATCGCAAGAACAAAGGCCTAGCGTGTGCAAAATTGCAAGAACAATGGCCTAGTGTGTGCAAAATTGCAAGAACAAGGGCCTAGCGTGTGCAAAATTGCAAGAACAAGGGCCTAGCGTGTGCAAAATTGCAAGAACAAGGGCATAGCGAGTGCAAAATTGCAAGAACAAGGGCCTAGCGTGTGCAAAATTGCAAGAACAAGGGCCTAGCGAGTGCAAAATTGCAAAAACAACGGCCTAGCGTGTGCAAAATAGCAAGAACAAGGGCCGAGCGTGTGCAAAATTGCAAGAACAAGGGCCTAGCGTGTGAAAACATTGCAAGAACAAGGACCTAGCGTGTGCAAAATCGCAAGAACAAGAGCCTAGCGTGTGCAAAATTGCAAGAACAAGGGCCTAGCATGTGCAAAATTGCAAGAACAAGGGCCTACCGTGTGCAAAATTGCAAGAACAAGGGCCTAGCGAGTGCAAAATTGCAAGAACAAGGGCGTAGCGTGTGCAAAATCGCAAGAACAAAGGCCTAGCGTGTGCAAAATTGCAAGAACAAGGGCCTAGCGAGTGCAAAATTGCAAGAACAAGGGCCTAGCGTGTGCAAAATCGCAAGAACAAGGGCCTAGCGAGTGCAAAATTGCAAGAACAAGGGCCTAGGGAGTGCAAAATTGCAAGAACACGGGCCTAGGAGGTGCAAATTTGCAAGGACAAGGGCCTGGGGTGTGAAAAATTGCAAGAACAAGGGCCTAGCATATGCAAAATTGCAAGAACAAGGGCCTAGTGTGTGCAAAATTGCAAGAACAATGGCCTAGCGTGTGCAAAATTGCAAGAACAAGGGCCTAGCGAGTGCAAAATTGCAAGAACAAGGGCCTAGCGAGTGGGAAATTGCAAGTGCCTAGCGTGTGCAAAATTGCAAGAACAAGGGCCTAGTGTGTGCAAAATAGCAAGAAAAATGGCCTAGCGAGTTAAAATTGCAAGAACAAGGGCCTAGCGTGTGCAACATCGCAAGAACAAGGGCCTAGAAAGTGCAAAATTGCAGGAACAGCGGCCTAGCGTGTGCAAAATTGCAAGAACAAGGGCCTAGCGTGTGCAAAGTTGCAAGAACAAGGGCCTAGCATGTACAAACAGACATATGATGGGAGGCAGACAGACGTGAATGCGAATGGTAGCATCACTCAACAAGAACAGGGGCCTAGTTAGTGCAAAATTGCAAGAACAAGGGCCTAACGTGTGTAAAATTGCAAGAACAAGGGCCTAGCGTATGCAAAATTGCAAGATCAAGGGCCTAGCGAGTGCAAAATTGCAAGAACAAAGCCTAGCATGTACAAAATTGCACCGACAAGGGCCTAGCATGTGCAAAAGTGCAAGAACAAGGGCCTAACGTGTGCAAAATTGCAAGAACAAGTGCCTAGCGTGTGCAAAATTGGAAGAACAAGGGCCTAGCGAGTGCAAAGTCGCAAGAACAAGGGCGTAGCGTGTGCAAAATTGCAAGAACAAGGGCCTAGCGTGTGCAAAATTGCAAGAACAAGGGACTAGCGTGTGCAAAATTGCAAGAACAAGGGCCTAGCGAGTGCAAAATTGCAAGAACAAGGGCCTAGCGTGCGCAAAATTGCAACAACAAGGGCCTAGCGTGTGCAAAATTGCAAGAACAAGGGCCTAACGTGTGCAAAATCGCAAGAACAAGGGCCTAGCGTGTGCAAAATTGCAAGAACAAGGGCCTAGCGAGTGCAAAATCGCAAGAACAAGGGCGTAGCGTGTGCAAAATCGCAAGAACAAGGGCCTAGCATATGCAAAATTGCAAGAACAAGGGCCTAGCGAGTGCAAAATTGCAAGAACAAAGCCTAGCGTGTACAAAATTGCAACAACAAGGGCCTAACGTGTGCAAAATTGCAAGAACAAGGGCCTAGCGAGTGCAAAATCGCAAGAACAAATGCGTAGCGTGTGCAAAATCGCAAGAACAAGGGCCTAGCGTGTGCAAAATTGCAAGAACAAGGGCCTGGCGTGTGCAAAATTGAAAGAACAAAGGCGTAGTGTGTGCAAAATTGCAAGAACAAGGGCCTAGCGTGTGCAAAATTGCAAGAACAAGGGCCTAGCGTGTGCAAAATTGCAAGAACAAGGGCCTAGCGAGTGCAAAATTGCAAGAACAAGAGCCTAGCGTGTGAACATCGCAAGAACAAGGGCCTAGAAAGTGCAAACTTGCAGGAACAACGGCTTAGCGTGTGCAAAATTGCAAGAACAAAGACCTAGCGTGTGCAAATTTGCAAGAACAAGGGCCTAGCGTGTGCAAAATTTCAAGAACAACGGCCTAGCGAGTGCAAAATCGCAAGAACAAGGGCATAGCGTGTGCAAAATCGCAAGAACAAGGGCGTAGCGTGTGCAAAATCGCAAGAACAAGAGCCTAGCGTGTGCAAAATTGCAAGAACAAAAGCCTAGCGTGTGCAAAATTGCAAGAACAAGGGCCTAGCGTGTGCAAAATTGGAAGAACAAGTGCCTAGCGTGTGCAAAATTGCAAGAAAATGGGCCTAGCGAGTGAAAAATCGCAAGAACAAGGGCCTAGCGTGTGCAAAATCGCAAGAACAACGGCCTAGCGAGTGCAAAATTGTCAGAACAACGGCCTAGCGTGAGCAAAATTGCAAGAACAAAGGCCTAGCGTGTGCAAAATTGCAAGAAGAAGGGCCTACCGTGTGCAAAATTGCAAGAACAAGGCCTAGCGAGTGCAAAATTGCAAGAACAAGGGCCTAGCGAGTGCAAAATTGCAAGAACAAGGGCGTAGCGTGTGCAAAATCGCAAGAACAAAGGCCTAGCGTGTGCAAAATCGCAAGAACAAGGGCCTAGCGTGTGCAAAATTTCAAGAACAAGGGCCTAGCGTGTGCAAAGTTGCAAGAATAAGGGCCTAGCGTGTGCAAAATTGCAAGAACAAGTGCAAAATTGCAAGAACAAGGGCCTAGCGTGTGCAAAATTGCAAGAACAAGGGCCTAGCGAGTGCAAAATTGCAAAAACAAGGGCGTAGCGTGTGCAAAATCGCAAGAACAAAGGCCTAGCGTGTGCAAAATTGCAAGAACAAGGGCCTAGTGTGTGCAAAATTGCAAGAACAAGGGCCTAGCGTGTGCAAAATTGCAAGAACAAGGGCCTAGCGAGTGCAAAAATGCAAGAACAAGGGCATAGCGTGTGCAAAATCGCAAGAACAAGGGCCTAGCGAGTGCAAAATCGCAAGAACAAGGGCCTAGCGTGTGCAGAATCGCAAGAACAAGGGCCTAGCGAGTGCAGAATCGCAAAAACAAGGGCCTAGTGTGTGCAAAATCGCAAGAACAAGAGCCTAGCGTGTGCAAAATTGCAAGAACAAGGGCCTAGCGAGTGCAAAATTGCAAGAACAAGGGCCTAGCGAGTGCAAAATTGCAAGAACAAGGTCCTAGCGTGTGCAAAATTACAAGAGTAAGGGCCTAGCGTGTGCAAAATCGCAAGAACAAGGGCCTAGCGAGTGCAAAATTGGAAGAGCAACGGCCTAGCGTGTGCAAAATAGCAAGAACAAGGGCCTAGCCTGTGAAAAAATTGCAAGAACAAGGACCTAGCGTGTGCAAAATCGCAAGATCAAGAGCCTAGCGTGTGCAAAATTGCAAGAACAAGGGCCTAGCATGTGCAAAATTGCAAGAACAAGGGCCTACCGTGTGCAAAATTGCAAGAACAACGGCCTAGCGTGTGCAAAATTGCAAGAACAAGGGCCTAGCGAGTGCAAAATTGCAAGAACAGGGGCGTAGCGTGTGCAAAACCGCAAGAACAAAGGCCTAGCGTGTGCAAAATTGCAAGAACAAGGGCCTAGCGTGTGCAAAATTGCAAGAACAAGGGCCTAGCGTGTGCAAAATTGCAAGAACAGGGGCCTAGCGTGTGCAAAATCGCAAGAACAAGGACCTAGCGTGTGCAAAATCGCAAGAACAAGGGCCTAGCGTGTGCAAAATAGCAAGAACAAGGGCCTAGCGTGTGCAAAATCGCAAGAACAAGGGCCTAACGTGTGCAAAATAGCAAGAACAAGGGCCTAACGTGTGCAAAATTGCAAGAACAAGGGCCTAGCGTGTGCAAAATTGCAAAATCAAGGGCCTAGCGTGTGCAAAATTGCAAGAACAAGGGCCTAGCGTGTGCAAAATTGCAAGAACAAGTGCCTAGCGTGTGCAAATTTGCAAGAACAAGGGCCTAGCGTGTGCAGAATTGCAAGAACAAGGGCCTAGCGTGTGCAAAATTGCAAGAACAAGGGCCTAGCGTGTGCAAAATTGCAAAAACAAGGGCATAGCGTGTGCAAAATCGCAAGAACAAAGGCCTAGCGTATGCAAAATTGCAAGAACAAGGGCCTAGCGTGTGCAAAATTGAAAGAACAAGGGCCTAGCGTGTGCAAAATTGCAAGAACAAGGGCCTAGCGTGTGCAAAATTGCAAGAACAAGGGCCTAGCGAGTGCAAAATTGCAAGAACAAGGGCGTAGCGTGCGCAAAATCGCAAGAACAAGGGCCTAGCGAGTGCAAAATTGCAAGAACAACGGCCTAGCGTGTGAAATATTGCAAGAACAAGGGCCTAGCGAGTGCAAAATTGCAAGAACAACGGCCTAGTGTGTGCAAAATAGCAAGAACAAGAGCCTAGCGTGTGCAAAATTGCAAGAACAAGGGCCTAGCGTGTGAAAAAATTGCAAGAACAAGGATCTAGCGTGTGCAAAATCGCAAGAACAAGAGCCTAGCATGTGCAAAATTGCAAGAACAAGGGCCTACCGTGTGAAAAATTGCAAGAACAAGGGCCTAGCAAGTGCAAAATTGCAAGAACAAGGGCCTAGCGAGTGCAAAATTGCAAGAACAAGGGCCTAGAGTGTGCAAAAGAGCAAGAACAAGGGCCTAGCGTGTGCAAAAGTGCAAGAACAAGAGCCTAGCTTGTGCAAAATTGCAAGAACAAGGGCCTAGCATATGCAAAATTGCAAGAACAAGGGCCTAGCGAGAGCGTAATTGCAAGAACAAGGGGCTAGCAAGTGGGAAATTGCAAGGGCCTAGCGAGTGCAAAATTGCAAGAACAAGGGCCTAGCGAGTGCAAAATTGCAAGAACAAGGGCCTAGCGAGTGCAAAATTGCAAGAACAAGGGCCTAGCGTGTGCAAAATTGCAAGAACAAGGGCCTAGCGTGTGCAAAAATGCAAGAACAAGGGCCTAGCGAGTGCAAAATTGCAAGAACAAGGGCCTAGCGTGTGCAAAATTGCAAGAACAAGGGCCTAGCGAGTGCAAAATTGCAAGAACAACGGCCTAGTGTGTGCAAAATAGCAAGAACAAGGGCCTAGCGTGTGCAAAATTGCAAGAACAAGGGCCTAGCGTGTGAAAAAATTGCAAGAACAAGGACCTAGCGTGTGCAAAATCGCAAGAACAAGAGCCTAGCATGTGCAAAATTGCAAGAACAAGGGCCTACCGTGTGCAAAATTGCAAGAACAAGGGCCTAGCGTGTGCAAAATTGCAAGAACAAGGGCCTAGCGAGTGCAAAATTGCAAGAACAAGGGCCTAGCGTGTGCAAAATCGCAAGAACAAGGGCCTAGCGTGTGCAAAAATGCAAGAACAAGGGCCTAGCGAGTGCAAAATTGCAAGAACAAGGGCCTAGCGTGTGCAAAATTGCAAGAACAAGGGCCCAACGAGTGCAAAATTGCAAGAACAAGGGCCTAGCGAGTGCAAAAATGCAAGAACACGGGCCTAGCAAGTGCAAATTTGCAAGGACAAGGGCCTGGGGTGTGCAAAATTGCAAGAACAAGGGCCTAGCATATGCAAAATTGCAAGAACAAAGGCCTAGCGAGTGCAAAATTGCAAGAACAAGGGCCTAGCGTGTGCAAAATTGCAAGAACAAGGGCGTAGCGTGTGCAAAATCGCAAGAACAAAGGCCTAGCGTGTGCAAAATTGCAAGAACAAGGGCCTAGTGTGTGCAAAATTGCAAGAACAAGGGCCTAGCGTGTGCAAAATTGCAAGAACAAGGGCCTAGCGTGTGCAAAATTGCAAGAACAAGGGCCTAGCGAGTGCAAAATTGCAAGAACAAGGGCCTAGCGTGTGCAAAATCGAAAGAACAAGGGCCTAGTGAGTGCAAAATTGCAAGAACAACGGCCTAGCGTGTGCAAAATTGCAAGAACAAGGGCCTAGCGTGTGCAAAATTGCAAGAACAAGGGCCTAGCGAGTGCAAAATTGCAAGAACAAGGGCCTAGCGTGTGCAAAATTGCAAGAACAAGGGCCTAGCGTGTACAAAAATGCAAGAACAAGGGCCTAGCGAGTGCAAAATTGCAAGAACAAGGGCCTAGCGTGTGAAATATTGCAAGAACAAGGGCCTAGCGAGTGCAAAATTGCAAGAACAACGGCCTAGTGTGTGCAAAATAGCAAGAACAAGGGCCTAGCGTGTGCAAAATTGCAAGAACAAGGGCCTAGCGTATGAAAAAATTGCAAGAACAAGGATCTAGCGTGTGCCAAATCGCAAGAACAAGAGCCTAGCATGTGCAAAATTGCAAGAACAAGGGCCTACCGTGTGAAAAATTGCAAGAACAAGGGCCTAGCAAGTGCAAAATTGCAAGAACAAGGGCCTAGCGAGTGCAAAATTGCAAGAACAAGGGCCTAGAGTGTGCAAAAGAGCAAGAACAAGGGCCTAGCGTGTGCAAAAGTGCAAGAACAAGAGCCTAGCGTGTGCAAAATTGCAAGAACAAGGGCCTAGCATATGCAAAATTGCAAGAACAAGGGCCTAGCGAGAGCGTAATTGCAAGAACAAGGGGCTAGCAAGTGGGAAATTGCAAGGGCCTAGCGAGTGCAAAATTGCAAGAACAAGGGCCTAGCGAGTGCAAAATTGCAAGAACAAGGGCCTAGCGAGTGCAAAATTGCAAGAACAAGGGCCTAGCGTTTGCAAAATTGCAAGAACAAGGGCCTAGCGTGTGCAAAATTGCAAGAACAAGGGCCTAGCGAGTGCAAAATTGCAAGAACAACGGCCTAGTGTGTGCAAAATAGCAAGAACAAGGGCCTAGCGTGTGCAAAATTGCAAGAACAAGGGCCTAGCGTGTGAAAAAATTGCAAGAACAAGGACCTAGCGTGTGCAAAATCGCAAGAACAAGAGCCTAGCATGTGCAAAATTGCAAGAACAAGGGCCTACCGTGTGCAAAATTGCAAGAACAAGGGCCTAGCGTGTGCAAAATTGCAAGAACAAGGGCCTAGCGAGTGCAAAATTGCAAGAACAAGGGCCTAGCGTGTGCAAAATTGCAAGAACAAGGGCCTAGCGTGTGCAAAAATGCAAGAACAAGGGCCTAGCGAGTGCAAAATTGCAAGAACAAGGGCCTAGCGTGTGCAAAATTGCAAGAACAAGGGCCCAACGAGTGCAAAATTGCAAGAACAAGGGCCTAGCGAGTGCAAAAATGCAAGAACACGGGCCTAGCAAGTGCAAATTTGCAAGGACAAGGGCCTGGGGTGTGCAAAATTGCAAGAACAAGGGCCTAGCATATGCAAAATTGCAAGAACAAGGGCCTAGCGAGTGCAAAATTGCAAGAACAAGGGCCTAGCGAGTGCAAAATTGCAAGAACAAGGGCCTAGCGTGTGCAAAATTGCAAGAACAAGGGCGTAGCGTGTGCAAAATCGCAAGAACAAAGGCCTAGCGTGTTCAAAATTGCAAGAACAAGGGCCTAGTGTGTGCAAAATTGCAAGAACAAGGGCCTAGCGTGTGCAAAATTGCAAGAACAAGGGCCTAGCGTGTGCAAAATTGCAAGAACAAGGGCCTAGCGAGTGCAAAATTGCAAGAACAAGGGCCTAGCGTGTGCAAAATCGCAAGAACAAGGGCCTAGTGAGTGCAAAATTGCAAGAACAACGGCCTAGCGTGTGCAAAATTGCAAGAACAAGGGCCTAGCGTGTGCAAAATTGCAAGAACAAGGGCCTACCGTGTGCAAAATTGCAAGAACAAGGGCCTAGCGAGTGCAAAATTGCAAGAACAAGGGCCTAGCGTGTGCAAAATTGCAAGAACAAGGGCGTAGCATGTGCAAAATCGCAAGAACAAAGGCCTAGCGTGTGCAAAATTGCAAGAACAAGGGCCTAGTGTGTGCAAAATTGCAAGAACAATGGCCTAGCGTGTGCAAAATTGCAAGAACAAGGGCCTAGCGTGTGCAAAATTGCAAGAACAAGGGCCTAGCGAGTGCAAAATTGCAAGAACAAGGGCCTAGCGTGTGCAAAATAGCAAGAACAAGGGCCTAGCGAGTGCAAAATTGCAAGAACAACGACCTAGCGTGTGCAAAATAGCAAGAACAAGGGCCTAGCGTGTGCAAAATTGCAAGAACAAGGGCCTAGCGTGTGAAAAAAGTGCAAGAACAAGGACCTAGCGTGTGCAAAATCGCAAGAACAAGAGCCTAGCATGTGCAAAATTGCAAGAACAAGGGCCTACCGTGTGCAAAATTGCAAGAACAAGGGCCTAGCGAGTGCAAAATTGCAAGAACAAGGGCCTAGCGAGTGCAAATTTGCAAGAACAAGGGCCTAGCGTGTGCAAAATCGCAAGAACAAGGGCCTAGCGAGTGCAAAATTGCAAGAACAAGGGCCTAGCGAGTGCAAAATTGCAAGAACAAGGGCGTAGCGTGTGCAAAATTGCAAGAACAAAGGCCTAGCGTGTGCAAAATTGCAAGAACAAGGGCCTAGCGAGTGCAGAATTGCAAGAACAAGGGCCTAGCGAGAGCAAAATTGCAAGAACAAGGGCGTAGCGTGTGCAAAATCGCAAGAACAAGGGCCTAGCGCGTGCAAAGTTGCAAGAACAAGGGCCTAGCGAGTGCAAAATTGCAAGAACAAGGGCCTAGCGTGTGCAAAATTGCAAGAACAAGGGCCTAGCGAGAGCAAAATTGCAAGAACAAGGGCCTAGCGAGTGCAAAATTGCAAGAACAAGGGCCTAGCGTGTGCAAAATTGCAAGAACAAGGGCGTCGCATGTGCAAAATCGCAAGAACAAAGGCCTAGCGTGTGCAAAATTGCAAGAACAAGGGCCTAGTGTGTGCAAAATTGCAAGAACAATGGCCTAGCGTGTGCAAAATTGCAAGAACAAGGGCCTAGCGTGTGCAAAATTGCAAGAACAAGGGCCTAGCGAGTGCAAAATTGCAAGAACAAGGGCCTAGCGTGTGCAAAATTGCAAGAACAAGGGCCTAGCGAGTGCAAAATTGCAAGAACAACGGCCTAGCGTGTGCAAAATAGCAAGAACAAGGGCCTAGCGTGTGCAAAATTGCAAGAACAAGGGCCTAGCGTGTGAAAAAAGTGCAAGAACAAGGACCTAGCGTGTGCAAAATCGCAAGAACAAGAGCCTAGCATGTGCAAAATTGCAAGAACAAGGGCCTACCGTGTGCAAAATTGCAAGAACAAGGGCCTAGCGAGTGCAAAATTGCAAGAACAAGGGCCTAGCGAGTGCAAAATTGCAAGAACAAGGGCCTAGCGTGTGCAAAATCGCAAGAACAAGGGCCTAGCGAGTGCAAAATTGCAAGAACAAGGGCCTAGCGAGTGCAAAATTGCAAGAACAAGGGCGTAGCGTGTGCAAAATTGCAAGAACAAAGGCCTAGCGTGTGCAAAATTGCAACAACAAAGGCCTAGCGTGTGCAAAATTGCAAGAACAAGGGCCTAGCGAGTGCAAAATTGCAAGAACAAGGGCCTAGCGTGTGCAAAATTGCAAGAACAAGGGCCTAGCGAGAGCAAAATTGCAAGAACAAGGGCCTAGCGAGTGCAAAATTGCAAGAACAAGGGCCTAGCGTGTGCAAAATTGCAAGAACAAGGGCGTAGCGTGTGCAAAATCGCAAGAACAAAGGCCTAGCGTGTGCAAAATTGCAAGAACAAGGGCCTAGTGTGTGCAAAATTGCAAGAACAATGGCCTAGCGTGTGCAAAATTGCAAGAACAAGGGCCTAGCGTGTGCAAAATTGCAAGAACAAGGGCCTAGCGAGTGCAAAATTGCAAGAACAAGGGCCTAGCGTGTGCAAAATTGCAAGAACAAGGGCCTAGCGAGTGCAAAATTGCAAGAACAACGGCCTAGCGTGTGCAAAATAGCAAGAACAAGGGCCTAGCGTGTGCAAAATTGCAAGAACAAGGGCCTAGCGTGTGAAAAAATTGCAAGAACAAGGACCTAGCGTGTGCAAAATCGCAAGAACAAGAGCCTAGCATGTGCAAAATTGCAAGAACAAGGGCCTACCGTGTGCAAAATTGCAAGAACAAGGGCCTAGCGAGTGCAAAATTGCAAGAACAAGGGCCTAGCGAGTGCAAAATTGCAAGAACAAGGGCCTAGCGTGTGCAAAATCGCAAGAACAAGGGCCTAGCGTGTGCAAAATTGCAAGAACAAGGGCCTAGCGAGTGCAAAAGTGCAAGAACAAGGGCCTAGCGTGTGCAAAATTGCAAGAACAAGGGCCCAACGAGTGCAAAATTGCAAGAACAAGGGCCTAGCGAGTGCAAAATTGCAAGAACACGGGCCTAGCAAGTGCAAATTTGCAAGGACAAGGGCCTGGGGTGTGCAAAATTGCAAGAACAAGGACCTAGCATATGCAAAATTGCAAGAACAAAGGCCTAGCGAGTGCAAAATTGCAAGAACAAGGGCCTAGCGAGTGGGAAATTGCAAGTGCCTAGCGTGTGCAAAATTGCAAGAACAAGGGCCTAGCGTGTGCAAAATAGCAAGAAAAAGGGCCTAGCGAGTGCAAAATTGCAAGAACAAGGGCCTAGAGTGTGCAAAATAGCAAGAACAAGGGCCTAGTGTGTGCAAAAATGCAAGAACAAGGGCCTAGCGTGTGCAAAGTTGCAAGAACAAGGGCCTAGCGTGTGCAAAATAGCAAGAACAAAGGCCTAGCGAGTGCAAAATTGCAAGAACAAGGGCCTAGCGAGTGCAAATTTGCAAGAACAAGGGCCTGGCGTGTGCAAAATCGCAAGAATAAGGGCCTAGCGTGTGCAAAATTGCAAGAACAAGGGCCTAGCGTGTGCACAATTGCAAGAACAAGGGCCTAGCGTGTGCAAAATTGCAAGAACAAGGGCCTAGTGTGTGCAAAAATGCAAGAACAAGGGCCTAGCGTATGCAAAGTTGCAAGAACAAGGGCCTAGCGTGTGCAAAATAGCAAGAACAAAGGCCTAGCGAGTGCAAAATTGCAAGAAGGGCCTAGCGAGTGCAAATTTGCAAGAACAAGGGCCTGGCGTGTGCAAAATCGCAAGAATAAGGGCCTAGCGTGTGCAAAGTTGCAAGAACAAGGGCCCAGCGTGTGCAAAATTGCAAGAACAAGGGCCTAGCGTATGCAAAATTTCAATAACAAGGGCCTAGCGAGTGCAAAATTGCAAGAACAAGGGCCTAGCGTGTGCAAAATCGCAAGAACAAGGGCCTAGCATGTGCAAAGTGGCAAGAACAAGGGCCTAGCGTGTGCAAAATTGCAAGAACAAAGGCCTAGCGTGTGCAAAATTGCAAGAACAAGGGCCTAGCGTGTGCAAAATTGCAAGAACAAGGGCCTAGCGAGTGCAAAATTGCAAGAACAAGGGCCTAGCGTGTGCAAAATTGCAAGAACAAGGGCCTAGCGTGTGCAAAATTGCAAGAACAAGGGCCTAGCGTGTGCAAACTTGCAAGAACAAGGGCCTAGCGTACGCAAAAATTCAAGAACAAGGGCCTAGTGAGTGCAAAATTGCAAGAACAAGGGCCTAGCGTGTGCAAAATTGCAAGAACATGGACCTAGCGTGTGCAAAATTGCAAGAACAAGGGCTTAGCGTTTGCGAAATTGCAAGAACAAGGGCCTAGCGTGTGCAAAATTGCAAGAACAAGGGCCTAGCGAGTGCAAAATTGCAAGAACAAGGGCGTAGCGTGTGCAAAATAGCAAGAACAAGGGCATAGCGTGTGCAAAATAGCAAGAACAAGGGCCTAGCGTGTGCAAAATTGCAAGAACAAGGGCCTAGCGTGTGCATAATTGCAAGAACAAGGGCCTAGCGTGTGCAAAATTGCAAGAACAAGGGCCGAGCGAGTGCAAAATTGCAAGAACAAGGGCCTAACGTGTGCAACATTGCAAGAACAAGGGCCAAGCGAGTGCAAAATTGCAAGAACAAGGGCCTAGCGTGTGCAACATTGCAAGAACAAGGGCCTAGCGTGTGCAGAATTGCAAGAACAAGGGCCTAGCGTGTGCAAAATTGCAAGAACAAGGGCCTAGCGTGTGAAAAATTGCAAGAACAAGGGCCTAGTGTGTGCATAATTGCAAGAACAAGGGCCTAGCGTGTGCAAAATTGCAAGAACAAGGGCCAAGCGAGTGCAAAATTGCAAGAACAAGGGCCTAGCGTGTGCAACATTGCAAGAACAAGGGCCTAGCGTGTGCAAAATTGCAAGAACAAGGGCCTAGCGTGTGCAAAATTGCAAGAACAAGGGCCTAGCGTGTGCAACATTGCAAGAACAAGGGCCTAGCATGTTCAAAATTGCAAGAACAAGGGCCTAGCGTGTGCAACATTGCAAGAACAAGGGCCTAGCGTGTGCAAAATTGCAAGAACAAGGGCCTAGCGTGTGCAACATTGCAAGAACAAGGGCCTAGCGTGTGCAAAATTGCAAGAACAAGGGCCTAGCGTGTTCAAAATTGCAAGAACAAGGGCCTAGCGTGTGCAAAATTGCAAGAACAAGGTCCTAGCGTGTGCAAAATTGCAAGAACAAGGCCCTAGCGTGTGCAAAATTGCAAGAACAAGGGCCTAGGGTGTGCAAAATTGCAAGAACAAGGGCCTAGGGAGTGCAAAATTGCAAGAACAAGGGCCTAGCGAGTGCAAAATTGCAAGAACAAGGGCGTAGCGTGTGCAAAATAGCAAGAACAAGGGCCTAGCGAGTGCAAAATCGCAAGACTAAAGGCCTAGCGAGTGCAAAATTGCAAGAACAAGGGCCTAGCGAGTGGAAAATTGCAAGAACAAGGGCCTAGCGAGTGCAAAATAGCAAGAACAAAGGCCTAGCGAGTGCAAAATTGCAAGAACAAGGGCCTAGCGAGTGCAAACTTGCAAGAACAAGGGCCTGGCGTGTGCAAAATCGCAAGAATAAGGGCCTAGCGTGTGCAAAGTTGCAAGAACAAGGGCCTAGCGTGTGCAAAATTGCAAGAACAAGGGCCTAGCGTGTGCAAAATTGCAAGAACAAGGGCCTAGCGTATGCAAAATTTCAATAACAAGGGCCTAGCGAGTGTAAAATTGCAAGAACAAGGGCCTAGCGTGTGCAAAATTGCAAGAACAAGGGCCTAGCATGTGCAAAGTGGCAAGAACAAGGGCCTAGCGTGTGCAAAATTGCAAGAACAAAGGCCTAGCGTGTGCAAAATTGCAAGAACAAGGGCCTAGCGTGTGCAAAATTGCAAGAACAAGGGCCTAGCGAGTGCAAAATTGCAAGAACAAGGGCCTAGCGTGTGCAAAATTGCAAGAACAAGGGCCTAGCGTGTGCAAAATTGCAAGAACAAGGGCCTAGCGTGTGCAAACTTGCAAGAACAAGGGCCTAGCGTACGCAAAAATTCAAGAACAAGGGCCTAGCGAGTGCAAAATTGCAAGAACAAGGGCCTAGCGTGTGCAAAATTGCAAGAACATGGACCTAGCGTGTGCAAAATTGCAAGAACAAGGGCTTAGCGTTTGCGAAATTGCAAGAACAAGGGCCTAGCGTGTGCAAAATTGCAAGAACAAGGGCCTAGCGAGTGCAAAATTGCAAGAATAAGGGCGTAGCGTGTGCAAAATAGCAAGAACAAGGGCGTAGCGTGTGCAAAATAGCAAGAACAAGGGCCTAGCGTGTGCAAAATTGCAAGAACAAGGGCCTAGCGTGTGCAAAATTGCAAGAACAAGGGCCTAGCGTGTGCAAAATTGCAAGAACAAAAGCCAAGCGAGTGCAAAATTGCAAGAACAAGGGCCTACATGTGCAACATTGCAAGAACAAGGGCCAAGCGAGTGCAAAATTGCAAGAACAAGGGCCTAGCGTGTGCAACATTGCAAGAACAAGGGCCTAGCGTGTGCAAAATTGCAAGAACAAAGGCCTAGCGTGTGCAAATTTGCAAGAACATGGGCCTAGCGTGTGCAAAATTGCAAGAACAAGGGCCTAGTGTGTGCATAATTGCAAGAACAAGGGCCTAGCGTGTGCAAAATTGCAAGAACAAGGGCCAAGCGAGTGCAAAATTGCAAGAACAAGGGCCTAGCGTGTGCAACATTGCAAGAAAAAGGGCCTAGCGTGTGAAAAATTGCAAGAACAAGGGCCTAGCGTGTGCAAAATTGCAAGAACAAGGGCCTAGCGTGTGCAACATTGCAAGAACAAGGGCCTAGCGTGTTCAAAATTCCAAGAACAAGGGCCTAGCGTGTGCAACATTGCAAGAACAAGGGCCTAGCGTGTGCAAAATTGCAAGAACAAGGTCCTAGCGTGTGCAAAATTGCAAGAACAAGGCCCTAGCGTGTGCAAAATTGCAAGAACAAGGGCCTAGGGTGTGCAAAATTGCAAGAACAAGGGCCTAGGGAGTGCAAAATTGCAAGAACAAGGGCCTAGCGAGTGCAAAATTGCAAGAACAAGGGCGTAGCGTGTGCAAAATAGCAAGAACAAGGGCCTAGCGAGTGCAAAATCGCAAGACTAAAGGCCTAGCGAGTGCAAAATTGCAAGAACAAGGGCCTAGCGAGTGGAAAATTGCAAGAACAAGGGCCTAGCGAGTGCAAAATAGCAAGAACAAAGGCCTAGCGAGTGCAAAATTGCAAGAACAAGGGCCTAGCGAGTGCAAACTTGCAAGAACAAGGGCCTGGCGTGTGCAAAATTGCAAGAATAAGGGCCTAGCGTGTGCAAAGTTGCAAGAACAAGGGCCTAGCGTGTGCAAAATTGCAAGAACAAGGGCCTAGCGTGTGCAAAATTGCAAGAACAAGGGCCTAGCATATGCAAAATTTCAATAACAAGGGCCTAGCGAGTGCAAAATTGCAAGAACAAGGGCCTAGCGTGTGCAAAGTGGCAAGAACAAGGGCCTAGCGTGTGCAAAATTGCAAGAACAAAGGCCTAGCGTGTGCAAAATTGCAAGAACAAGGGCCTAGCGTGTGCAAAATTGCAAGAACAAGGGCCTAGCGAGTGCAAAATTGCAAGAACAAGGGCCTAGCGTGTGCAAAATTGCAAGAACAAGGGCCTAGCGTGTGCAAAATTGCAAGAACAAGGGCCTAGCGTGTGCAAACTTGCAAGAACAAGGGCCTAGCGTACGCAAAAATTCAAGAACAAGGGCCTAGCGAGTGCAAAATTGCAAGAACAAGGGCCTAGCGTGTGCAAAATTGCAAGAACATGGACCTAGCGTGTGCAAAATTGCAAGAACAAGGGCTTAGCGTTTGCGAAATTGCAAGAACAAGGGCCTAGCGTGTGCAAAATTGCAAGAACAAGGGCCTAGCGAGTGCAAAATTGCAAGAACAAGGGCGTAGCGTGTGCAAAATAGCAAGAACAAGGGCGTAGCGTGTGCAAAATAGCAAGAACAAGGGCCTAGCGTGTGCAAAATTGCAAGAACAAGGGCCTAGCGTGTGCAAAATTGCAAGAACAAGGGCCTAGCGTGTGCAAAATTGCAAGAACAAAAGCCAAGCGAGTGCAAAATTGCAAGAACATGGGCCTAGCATGTGCAAAGTGGCAAGAACAAGGGCCTAGCGTGTGCAAAATTGCAAGAACAAAGGCCTAGCGTGTGCAAAATTGCAAGAACAAGGGCCTAGCGTGTGCAAAATTGCAAGAACAAGGGCCTAGCGAGTGCAAAATTGCAAGAACAAGGGCCTAGCGTGTGCAAAATTGCAAGAACAAGGGCCTAGCGTGTGCAAAATTGCAAGAACAAGGGCCTAGCGTGTGCAAACTTGCAAGAACAAAGGCCTAGCGTACGCAAAAATTCAAGAACAAGGGCCTAGCGAGTGCAAAATTGCAAGAACAAGGGCCTAGCGTGTGCAAAATTGCAAGAACATGGACCTAGCGTGTGCAAAATTGCAAGAACAAGGGCTTAGCGTTTGCGAAATTGCAAGAACAAGGGCCTAGCGTGTGCAAAATTGCAAGAACAAGGGCCTAGCGAGTGCAAAATTGCAAGAACAAGGGCGTAGCGTGTGCAAAATAGCAAGAACAAGGGCGTAGCGTGTGCAAAATAGCAAGAACAAGGGCCTAGCGTGTGCAAAATTGCAAGAACAAGGGCCTAGCGTGTGCAAAATTGCAAGAACAAGGGCCTAGCGTGTGCAAAATTGCAAGAACAAAAGCCAAGCGAGTGCAAAATTGCAAGAACATGGGCCTAACGTGTGCAACATTGCAAGAACAAGGGCCAAGCGAGTGCAAAATTGCAAGAACAAGGGCCTAGCGTGTGCAACATTGCAAGAACAAGGGCCTAGCGTGTGCAAAATTGCAAGAACAAGGGCCTAGCGTGTGCAAATTTGCAAGAACAAGGGCCTAGCGTGTGCAAAATTGCAAGAACAAGGGCCTAGTGTGTGCATAATTGCAAGAACAAGGGCCTAGCGTGTGCAAAATTGCAAGAACAAGGGCCAAGCGAGTGCAAAATTGCAAGAACAAGGGCCTAGCGTGTGCAACATTGCAAGAAAAAGGGCCTAGCGTGTGAAAAATTGCAAGAACAAGGGCCTAGCGTGTGCAAAATTGCAAGAACAAGGGCCTAGCGTGTGCAACATTGCAAGAACAAGGGCCTAGCGTGTTCAAAATTGCAAGAACAAGGGCCTAGCGTGTGCAACATTGCAAGAACAAGGGCCTAGCGTGTGCAAAATTGCAAGAACAAGGGCCTAGCGTGTACAACATTGCAAGAACAAGGGCCTAGCGTGTGCAAAATTGCAAGAACAAGGGCCTAGCGTGTTCAAAATTGCAAGAACAAGGGCCTAGCGTGT
This sequence comes from Closterium sp. NIES-65, assembly GCA_948144175.1. Classification (NCBI taxonomy): domain Eukaryota; kingdom Viridiplantae; phylum Streptophyta; class Zygnematophyceae; order Desmidiales; family Closteriaceae; genus Closterium; species Closterium sp. NIES-65. Next base: position 153,111 of record CANXME010002645.1, read on the forward strand.
GCAAAATTGCAAGAACAAGGGCCTAGCGAGTGCAAAATTGCAAGAACAAGGGCGTAGCGTGTGAAAAATAGCAAGAACAAGGGGGTAGCGTGTGCAAAATCGCAAGAAAAAGGGCCTAGCGTGTACAAAATTGCAAGAACAAGGGCCTAGCGTGTGCATAATTGCAAGAACAAGGGCCTAGCGTGTGCAAAATTGCAAGAACAAGGGCCAAGCGAGTGCAAAATTGCAAGAATAAGGGCCTAACGTGTGCAACATTGCAAGAACAAAGGCCAAGCGAGTGCAAAATTGCAAGAACAAGGGCCTGGCGTGTGCAAAATCGCAAGAAAAAGGGCCTAGCGTGTGCAAAGTTGCAAGAACAAGGGCCTAGCGTGTGCAAAATTGCAAGAACAAGGGCCTAGCGTGTGCAAAATTGCAAGAACAAGGGCCTAGCATATGCAAAATTTCAATAACAAGGGCCTAGCGAGTGCAAAATTGCAAGAACAAGGGCCTAGCGTGTGCAAAATCGCAAGAACAAGGGCCTAGCATGTGCAAAGTGGCAAGAACAAAGGCCTAGCGTGTGCAAAATTGCAAGAACAAAGGCCTAGCGTGTGCAAAATTGCAAGAACAAGGGCCTAGCGTGTGCAAAATTGCAAGAACAAGGGCCTAGCGAGTGCAAAATTGCAAGAACAAGGGCCTAGCGTGTTCAAAATTGCAAGAACAAGGGACTAGCGTGTGCAAAATTGCAAGAACAAGGGCCTAGCGTGTGCAAACTTGCAAGAACAAGGGCCTAGCGTACGCAAAAATTCAAGAACAAGGGCCTAGCGAGTGCAAAATTGCAAGAACAAGGGCCTAGCGTGTGCAAAATTGCAAGAACATGGACCTAGCGTGTGCAAAATTGCAAGAACAAGGGCTTAGCGTTTGCGAAATTGCAAGAACAAGGGCCTAGCGTGTGCAAAATTGCAAGAACAAGGGCCTAGCGAGTGCAAACTTGCAAGAACAAGGGCGTAGCGTGTGCAAAATAGCAAGAACAAGGGCGTAGCGTGTGCAAAATAGCAAGAACAAGGGCCTAGCGTGTGCAAAATTGCAAGAACAAGGGCCTAGCGTGTGCATAATTGCAAGAACAAGGGCCTAGCGTGTGCAAAATTGCAAGAACAAGGGCCAAGCGAGTGCAAAATTGCAAGAACAAGGGCCTAACGTGTGCAACATTGCAAGAACAAGGGCCAAGCGAGTGCAAAATTGCAAGAACAAGGGCCTAGCGTGTGCAACATTGCAAGAACAAGGGCCTAGCGTGTGCAAAATTGCAAGAACAAGGGCCTAGCGTGTGCAAAATTGCAAGAACAAGGGCCTAGCGTGTGCAAAATTGCAAGAACAAGGGCCTAGTGTGTGCATAATTGCAAGAACAAGGGCCTAGCGTGTGCAAAATTGCAAAAACAAGGGCCAAGCGAGTGCAAAATTGCAAGAACAAGGGCCTAGCGTGTGCAACATTGCAAGAACAAGGGCCTAGCGTGTGCAAAATTGCAAGAACAAGGGCCTAGCGTGTGCAAAATTGCAAGAACAAGGGCCTAGCATGTGCAAAGTGGCAAGAACAAGGGCCTAGCGTGTGCAAAATTGCAAGAACAAAGGCCTAGCGTGTGCAAAATTGCAAGAACAAGGGCCTAGCGTGTGCAAATTGCAAGAACAAGGGCCTAGCGTGTGCAAAATTGCAAGAACAAGGGCCTAGCGAGTGCAAAATTGCAAGAACAAGGGCCTAGCGTGTTCAAAATTGCAAGAACAAGGGACTAGCGTGTGCAAAATTGCAAGAACAAGGGCCTAGCGTGTGCAAACTTGCAAGAACAAGGGCCTAGCGTACGCAAAAATTCAAGAACAAGGGCCTAGCGAGTGCAAAATTGCAAGAACAAGGGCCTAGCGTGTGCAAAATTGCAAGAACATGGACCTAGCGTGTGCAGAATTGCAAGAACAAGGGCTTAGCGTTTGCGAAATTGCAAGAACAAGGGCCTAGCGTGTGCAAAATTGCAAGAACAAGGGCCTAGCGAGTGCAAACTTGCAAGAAACAAGGGCGTAGCGTGTGCAAAATAGCAAGAACAAGGGCGTAGCGTGTGCAAAATAGCAAGAACAAGGGCCTAGCGTGTGCAAAATTGCAAGAACAAGGGCCTAGCGTGTGCATAATTGCAAGAACAAGGGCCTAGCGTGTGCAAAATTGCAAGAACAAGGGCCAAGCGAGTGCAAAATTGCAAGAACAAGGGCCTAACGTGTGCAACATTGCAAGAACAAGGGCCAAGCGAGTGCAAAATTGCAAGAACAAGGGCCTAGCGTGTGCAACATTGCAAGAACAAGGGCCTAGCGTGTGCAAAATTGCAAGAACAAGGGCCTAGCGTGTGCAAAATTGCAAGAACAAGGGCCTAGCGTGTGCAAAATTGCAAGAACAAGGGCCTAGTGTGTGCATAATTGCAAGAATAAGGGCCTAGCGTGTGCAAAATTGCAAGAACAAGGGCCAAGCGAGTGCAAAATTGCAAGAACAAGGGCCTAGCGTGTGCAACATTGCAAGAACAAGGGCCTAGGTGTTCAAAATTGCAAGAACAAGGGCCTAGCGTGTGCAACATTGCAAGAACAAGGGCCTAGCGTGTGCAAAATTGCAAGAACAAGGGCCTAGCGTGTGCAACATTGCAAGAACAAGGGCCTAGCGTGTGCAAAATTGCACGAACAAGGGCCTAGCGTGTTCAAAATTGCAAGAACAAGGTCCTAGCCTGTGCAAAATTGCAAGAACAAGGTCCTAGCCTGTGCAAAATTGCAAGAACAAGGGCCTAGCGTGTGCAAAATTGCAAGAACAAGGGCCTAGGGAGTGCAAAATTGCAAGAACAAGGGCCTAGCGAGTGCAAAATTGCAAGAACAAGGGCGTAGCGTGTGCAAAATAGCAAGAACAAGGGCCTAGCGAGTGCAAAATCGCAAGACTAAAGGCCTAGCGAGTGCAAAATTGCAAGAACAAGTCCCTAGCGAGTGGAAAATTGCAAGAACAAGGGCCTAGCGAGTGCAAAATAGCAAGAACAAAGGCCTAGCGAGTGCAAAATTGCAAGAACAAGGGCCTAGCGAGTGCAAATTTGCAAGAACAAGGGCCTGGCGTGTGCAAAATCGCAAGAATAAGGGCCTAGCGTGTGCCAAGTTGCAAGAACATGGGCCTAGCTTGTGCAAAATTGCAAGAACAAGGGCCTAGCGTGTGCAAAATTGCAAGAACAAGGGCCTAGCGTATGCAAAATTTCAATAACAAGGGCCTAGCGTAGTGCAAAATTTCAATAACAAGGGCCTAGCGAGTGCAAAATTGCAAGAACAAGGGCCTAGCGTGTGCAAAATCGCAAGAACAAGGGCCTAGCATGTGCAAAGTGGCAAGAACAAGGGCCTAGCGTGTGCAAAATTGCAAGAACAAGGGCCTAGTGTGTGCAAAATTGCAAGAACAAGGGCCTAGCGTGTGCAAAATTGCAAGAACAAGGGCCTAGCGAGTGCAAAATTGCAAGAACAAAAGCCTAGCGTGTGCAAAATTGCAAGAACAAGGGCCTAGCGTGTGCAAAATTGCAAGAACAAGGGCCTAGCGTGTGCAAACTTGCAAGAACAAGGGCCTAGCGTACACAAAAATTCAAGAACAAGGGCCTAGCGAGTGCAAAATTGCAAGAACAAGGGCCTAGCGTGTGCAAAATTGCAAGAACATGGACCTAGCGTGTGCAAAATTGCAAGAACAAGGGCTTAGCGTTTGCGAAATTGCAAGAACAAGGGCCTAGCGTGTGCAAAATTGCAAGAACAAGGGCCTAGCGAGTGCAAAATTGCAAGAACAAGGGCGTAGCGTGTGAAAAATAGCAAGAACAAGGGTGTAGCGTGTGCAAAATCGCAAGAACAAGGGCCTAGCGTGTGCAAAATTGCAAGAACAAGGGCCTAGCGTGTGCATAATTGCAAGAACAAGGGCCTAGCGTGTGCAAAATTGCAAGAACAAGGGCCAAGCGAGCGCAAAATTGCAAGAACAAGGGCCTAACGTGTGCAACATTGCAAGAACAAGGGCCAAGCGAGCGCAAAATTGCAAGAACAAGGGCCTAGCTTGTGCAACATTGCAAGAACAAGGGCCTAGCGTGTGCAAAATTGCAAGAACAAGGGCCTAGCGTGGCAAACTTGCAAAAACAAGGGCCTAGCGTGTGCAAAATTGCAAGAACAAGGGCCTAGCGTGTGCAAACTTGCAAAAACAAGGGCCTAGCGTGTGCAAAATTGCAAGAACAAGGGCCTAGTGTGTGCATAATTGCAAGAACAAGGGCCTAGCGTGTGCAAAATTGCAAGAACAAGGGCCTAGCGTGTGCAAAATTGCAAGAACAAGGGCCTAAGCGTGTGCAAAATTGCAAGAACAAGGGCCTAGCGTGTGCAAAATTGCAAGAACAAGGGCCTAGCGTGTGCAAAATTGCAAGAACAAGGGCCTAGCGTGTGCAAAATTGCAAGAACAAGGGCCTAGCGTGTGCAAAATTGCAAGAACAAGGGCCTAGCGTGTGCAACATTGCAAGAACAAGGGCCTAGCGTGTGCAAAATTGCAAGAACAAGGGCCTAGCGTGTGCAAAATTGCAAGAACAAGGGCCTAGCGTGTGCAAAATTGCAAGAACAAGGGCCTAGGAGTGCAAAATTGCAAGAACAAGGGCCTAGCGAGTGCAAAATTGCAAGAACAAGGGCGTAAGCGTGTGCAAAATTGCAAGAACAAGGGCCTAGCGAGTGCAAAATTCGCAAGAACAAGGGCCTAGCGTGTGCAAAATTGCAAGAACAAGGGCCTAGCGTGTGCAAAATTCGCAAGACAAGGGCCTAGCGTGTGCAAAATTGCAAGAACAAGGACCTAGCGTGTGCAAAATCGCAAGAACAAGAGCCTAGCGTGTGCAAAATTGCAAGAACAAGGGCCTAGCGTGTGCAAAATTGCAAGAACAAGGGCCTAGCGTGTGCAAAATTGCAAGAACAAGGGCCTAGCGTGTGCAAAATTGCAATAACAAGGGCCTAGCGAGTGCAAAATTGCAAGAACAAGGGCCTAGCGAGTGCAAAATTGCAAGAACAAGGGCGAAGCGTGTGCAAAATTGCAAGAACAAAGGCCTAGCGTGTGCAAAATTGAAAGAACAAGGGCCTAGCGTGTGCAAATTGCAAGAACAAGGGCCTAGCGTGTGCAAAATTGCAAGAACAAGGGCCTAGCGAGTGCAAAATTGCAAGAACAAGGGCGAAGCGTGTGCAAAATTGCAAGAACAAGGGCGAAGCGTGTGCAAAATTGCAAGAACAAAGGCCTAGCGTGTGCAAAATTGAAAGAACAAGGGCCTAGCGTGTGCAAATTGCAAGAACAAGGGCCTAGCGTGTGCAAAATTGCAAGAACAAGGGCCTAGCGTGTGCAAAATTGTAAGAACAAGGACCTAGCGTGTGCAAAATCGCAAGAACAAGAGCCTAGCGTGTGCAAAATTGCAAGAACAAGGACCTAGAGTGTGCAAAATTGCAAGAACAAGGGCCTAGCGTGTGCAAAATTGCAAGAACAAGGGCCTAGCGTGTGCAAAATTGCAATAACAAGGGCCTAGCGAGTGCAAAATTGCAAGAACAAGGGCCTAGCGAGTGCAAAATTGCAAGAACAAGGGCGAAGCGTGTGCAAAATTGCAAGAACAAAGGCCTAGCGTGTGCAAAATTGAAAGAACAAGGGCCTAGCGTGTGCAAAATTGCAAGAACAAGGGCCTAGCGTGTGCAAAATTGCAAGAACAAGGGCCTAGCGTGTGCAAAATTGCAATAACAAGGGCCTAGCGAGTGCAAAATTGCAAGAACAAGGGCCTAGCGAGTGCAAAATTGCAAGAACAAGGGCGAAGCGTGTGCAAAATTGCAAGAACAAAGGCCTAGCGTGTGCAAAATTGAAAGAATAAGGGCCTAGCGTGTGCAAATTGCAAGAACAAGGGCCTAGCGTGTGCAAAATTGCAAGAACAAGGGCCTAGCGTGTGCAAAATTGCAAGAACAAGGGCCTAGCGTGTGCAAAATAGCAAGAACAAGGGCCTAGCGAGTGCAAAATTGCAAGAACAAGGGCGTAGCGTGTGCAAAATTGCAAGAACAAAGGCCTAGCGTGTGCAAAATTGCAAGAACAAGGGCCTAGCGTGTGCAAAATTGCAAGAACAAGGGCCTAGCGTGTGCAAAATTGCAAGAACAAGGGCCTAGCGTGTGCAAAATTGCAAGAACAAGGGCCTATCGTGTGCAAAATTGCAAGAACAAGGGCCTAGCGAGTGCGAAATTGCAAGAACAAGGGCCTAGCGTGTGCAAAATTGCAAGAACAAGGACCTAGCGTGTTCAAAATCGCAAGAATAAGAGCCTAGCGTGTGCAAAATTGCAAGAACAAGGGCCTAGCGTGTGCAAAATTGCAAGAACAAGGGCCTAGCGTGTGCAAAATTGCAAGAACAAGGGCCTAGCGTGTGCAAAATTGCAAGAACAAGGGCCTAGCGAGTGCAAAATTGCAAGAACAAGGGCCTAGCGAGTGCAAAATTGCAAGAACAAGGGCGTAGCGTGTGCAAAATCGCAAGAACAAAGGCCTAGCGTGTGCAAAACTGCAAGAACAAGGGCCTAGCGTTTGCAAAATTGCAAGAACAAGGGCCTAGCGTGTGCAAAATTGCAAGAACAAGGGCCTAGCGTGTGCAAAATTGCAAGAACAAGGGCCTAGCAAGTGCAAAATTGCAAGAACAAGTGCGTAGCGTGTGCAAAATCGCAAGAACAAAGGCCTAGCGTGTGCAAAATTGCAAGAACAAGGGCCTAGCGTGTGCAAAATTGCAAGAACAAGGGCCTAGCGTGTGCAAAATTGCAAGAACAATGGCCTAGCGTATGCAAAATTGCAAGAACAAGGGCCTAGCGTGTGCAAATTTGCAAGAACAAGGGCCTAGCGTGTGCAAAATTGCAAGAACAAGGGCCTAGCGTGTTTATAATTGCAAAAACAAGGGCCTAGCGTGTGCAAAATTGCAAGAACAAGGGCCAAGCGAGTGCAAAATTGCAAGAACAAGGGCCCTAGCGTGTGCAACATTGCAAGAACAAGGACCTAGCATGTGCAAAATCGCAAGAACAAGGGCCTAGCGTGTGCAAAATTGCAAGAACAAGGGCCTAGCGTGTTCAAAATTGCAAGAACAAAGGCCTAGCGTGTGCAGAATTGCAAGAATAAGGTCCTAGCGTGTGCAAAATTGCAAGAACAAGGGCCTAGCGTGTGCAAAATTGCAAGAACAAGGGCCTAGCGTGTGCAAAATTGCAAGAACAAGGGCCTAGCGTGTGCAAAATTGCAAGAACAAGGGCCTAGCAAGTGCAAAATTGCAAGAACAAGTGCGTAGCGTGTGCAAAATCGCAAGAACAAAGGCCTAGCGTGTGCAAAATTGCACGAACAAGGGCCTAGCGTGTGCAAAATTGCAACGCCTAGCGGTGCAAAATTGCAAGAACAATGGCCTAGCGTGTGCAAAATTGCAAGATAAAGGGCCTAGCGTGTGCAAAATTGCAAGAACAAGGGCCTAGCGTGTGCAAAATTGCAAGAACAAGGGCCTAGCGTGTTTATAATTGCAAGAACAAGGGCCTAGCGTGTGCCAAATTGCAAGAACAAGGGCCAAGCGAGTGCAAAATTGCAAGAACAAGGGCCCTAGCGTGTGCAACATTGCAAGAACAAGGACCTAGCATGTGCAAAATCGCAAGAACAAGGGCCTAGCGTGTGCAAAATTGCAAGAACAAGGGCCTAGCGTGTTCAAAATTGCAAGAACAAAGGCCTAGCGTGTGCAGAATTGCAAGAACAAGGTCCTAGCGTGTGCAAAATTGCAAGAACAAGGCCCTAGCGTGTGCAAAATTGCAAGAACAAGGGCCCTAGCGTGTGCAAAATTGCAAGAACAAGGGCCTAGCGAGTGCGAAATTGCAAGAACAAGGGCCTAGCGTGTGCAAAATTGCAAGAACAAGGACCTAGCGTGTGCAAAATCGCAAGAACAAGAGCCTAGCGTGTGCAAAATTGCAAGAACAAGGGCCTAGCGTGTGGAAAATTGCAAGAACAAGGGCCTAGCGTGTGCAAATTTGCAAGAACAAGCGCCTAGCGTGTGCAAAATTGCAAGAACAAGGGCCTAGCGAGTGCAAAATTGCAAGAACAAGGCCTAACGAGTGCAAAATTGCAAGAACAAGGGCGTAGCGTGTGCAAAATCGCAAGAACAAAGGCCTAGCGTGTGCAAAACTGCAAGAACAAGGGCCTAGCGTGTGCAAAATTGCAAGAAAGAGGGCCTAGCGTGTGCAAAATTGCAAGAACAAGGGCCTAGCGTGTGCAAAATTGCAAGAACAAGGGCCTAGCGTGTGCAAAATAGCAAGAACAAGGGCCTAGCGAGTGCAAAATTGCAAGAACAAGTGCGTAGCGTGTGCAAAATCGCAAGAACAAAGGCCTAGCGTGTGCAAAATTGCAAGAACAAGGGCCTAGCGTGTGCAAAATTGCAAGAACAAGGGCCTAGCGTGTGCAAAATTGCAAGAACAATGGCCTAGCGTGTGCAAAATTGCAAGAACAAGGGCCTAGCGTGTGCAAATTTGCAAGCACAAGGGCCTAGCGTGTGCAAAATTGCAAGAACAAGGGCCTAGCGTGTTTATAATTGCAAGAACAAGGGCCTAGCGTGTGCAAAATTGCAAGAACAAGGGCCAAGCGAGTGCAAAATTGCAAGAACAAGGGCCTAGCGTGTGCAACATTGCAAGAACAAGGACCTAGCATGTGCAAAATCGCAAGAACAAGGTCCTAGGGAGTGCAAAATTGCAAGAACAAGGGCCTAGCGAGTGCAAAATTGCAAGAACAAGGGCGTAGCGTGTGCAAAATCGCAAGAACAAAGGCCTAGCGTGTGCAAAATTGCAAGAACAAGGGCCTAGCGTGTGCAAAATTGCAAGAACAAGGGCCTAGCGTGTGCAAAATTGCAAGAACAAGGGCCTAGCGTGTGCAAAATTGCAAGAACAAGGGCCCTAGCGAGTTCAAAATTGCAAGAACAAGGACCTAGCGTGTGCAAAATAGCAAGAACAAGGGCCTAGCGTGTGCAAAAGTGCAAGAACAAGGGCCTAGCGTGTGCAAAATTGCAAGAACAAGGGCCTAGCGTGTGCAAAATCGCAAGAACAAAGGCCTAGCGTGTGCAAAATTGCAAGAACAAGGGCCTAGCGTGTGCAAATGCAAGAACAAGGGCCTAGCGTGTGCAAAATTGCAGGAACAAGGGCCTAGCCTGTGCAAAATTGCAAGAACAAGGGCGTAGCGTGTGCAAAATCGCAAGAACAAAGGCCTAGCGTGTGCAAAATTGCAAGAACAAGGGCCTAGCGAGTGCAAAATTGCAAGAACAAGGGCCTAGCGAGTGCAAAATTGCAAGAACAAGGGCGTAGCGTATGCAAAATCGCAAGAACAAAGGCCTAGCGTGTGCAAAATTGCAAGAACAAGGGCCTAGCGTGTGCAAATGCAAGAACAAGGGCCTAGTGTGTGCAAAATTGCAAGAACAAGGGCCTAGCGTGTGCAAAATTGCAGGAACAAGGGCCTAGCGAGTGCAAAATTGCAAGAACAAGGGCCTAGCGTGTGCAAAATTGCAAGAACAAGGGCCTAGCGAGTGCAAAATTGCAAGAACTGTTGAGTGATGCTACCATTCGCATTTATGTCTGTCTGCCTCCCATCATATGTTCGTGCGTTGCATGCGTGTTGTGAGTGTGTGCAAGAATTTGTGTTTTGTGCGGTTTGGTTTTTCTGAGTGAATGTGTGAATGTTATTTGGCTTGAGCAGATATCTGAAGTGACTCCTCTGCTCAAGAGCTTTCCGAGGAACCAAGTATCGCTTCAATCGGAGCACGAACAAGAAAGTTACGAATGTTGGAGTTCGTATGCTTTTGATATTTGATTGTGGTGACTATGGGAAGTTGTGGGGCTGACTCAATATAGGGTACAGACTTTTGGGGGCTGGGAAATTCTTCTTTTCTACTGTAGTTGCTGCCAAATGGTTGGGAGAAACCAAACCAGGCTGGCAAGTGTGGCCAAGTTGGGTTGAGGTGGATTGTGGAGGTTGGGATAGTGACAAAGGTCAAAGTTGGGTTGCCTATGGGGAAGGGAATTGTATGGCATGGGGTTTCCTTGGTTGGGGACTCTCTGGGGACCTTCCCTCTCGTCCTCCTCATCCCTTCCACCTGGTTTAGTGCTACTCCAATTCTCTTGTGTGAACTTGTGTGAACTTTGTGATTGAGATAAGATTCTATGGGAGCATACCCCCTAGTGCGCCGAAATTGATAGCTCAAGAAAAACTTCACCTTTTTGCATGATTCAACTTGGGAATTGTAGCCACGGAGTAGAGCTACAACATATTCCAGTTTGATGAAGTTTTGACAGTGAACTTTTCGTCGACGGCGTTTCTTGTGAACTCGACTTTTCTGTTCAGAAACTATGCCCAGCGATGTTGAGATATTTTGGCTACTAATCTTCATAGACTCCGTCCTCAGTCTCTAACAAGTGGTATCAGAGCTGATTAAGAACTTTGTGGAGAGTCTACTGAAGTGTGAAGACCCTCATAGACCCACCATGGCCTGTGGGCGTGCCTAAGTGGAGTTCTGGAGGTTGGATGTGACTTCCGCTGAGGGGAAACTCTGCCGAAATTTCGTTGGCGCCGACACTTGTGAAGATTGTGTGGATCTACATTTTGACCAGCAAAAGGGGGAGCTGAAACCTCTGATTGGGAGCAGAGGAGATGAATCAAGGGAGTGGAGATGCAGCTGAGAAGAGGAGTGAACCGCCACCATCCAAGATCGAAGTTTTGGATGGCTCCAACTATGAGGAATGGAGCGGGCGGATGCGGAGCGCCTTCAAGCGCTACAAGCTACTGAAAATTGCAATGGGAGAGGAGAAGATGCCGGGGGAAGGAGATGCCCGCGATCGGTGGATTGAGAAGAGCGCGGTGCTGTACGACCTCATCCTCCAATCGGTCAACAACGACATGTTCCAGCACATCAAAGATTTGGTGGAGTTGGATGATTCCGGACCAAAGGCATGGAAGCTGCTACGCGACGTGATTCAGCCTAATACGCTGCCGATGGTGATTGTGTTGGAGAAGGAGTTGGCTGCCCTCTCCATGAAACCGGGAGATGATGTGAAACCGGTCCTTGACAAGATCAAGGACATCTATGCGAGGATGGCAGCGGCGGGCAGCGAAGTGTCGCAGATGCAACAGTGCACCAAGATCATCTCGGTGCTCGACAACTCGTGACAGCACTGCAGCAGGTCGTTGTTGTGAAGAACCGGGTGCTGGCGACTGTGGGGGACAAGCAATGGGTCCCCTACACCAAGTGGTATGGGAGTGCGTCTGCAGTCAACATGCTGAGAACTTATGGCTGCATGGTGGTGTTTCATGTGCCTAAGGAGAAGAGGGGAAAACTGGAAGCTTCTGGGAGATGGGGTGTGCACTTGGGGCTTGCTAAGGATCACAAGGGCTGGCTGATTTGGGACTTGACCAGCCAGCAGCTGACTGTGTCAAGGGATGTGAAGTTCCTTGAGTCCTTGTACTACAAAGAGTGGAAGCAGCAGCAGCAGCAGAAGCTTCCTACGACACCGCTAATTGTCGAGGCCGATGAGGTGCAGCGGCCTTCGAGGCAGGTGGAGGTTTCAGTCTCCAAGGAGGAGATCTCTGGGGTGACTGATGATGGGGGAGAACCTGAGGTGGAGCAGCAGCAGCAGCAGCAGCAGCAGCAGGAGGAGCAAGGTGCTCCACAAGGTGCCGGACGTACGACTGACCGTCCTAGGAGGGATGTGCGCCTTCCTAACAGGCTGACCTATGCAAGCCGTGGCAAGCCAAAGGTGGTGAGGGCTGGGAGTGTGGCTGAGCAGTGTGATGAGGATGAGATAGCACACTGCTACTGGGCAGCCGTCCCTGAGCCCAAGACGCTAGCTGAGGCATTGAGCGGGCCCGATGCTGAAAAGTGGAAGCAGAGTGTGAAGGAGGAGTATGATTCTCTGCTAGAGAATGAGACGTGGGAGCTGTGTGAGCTGCCACCCGGGAAGAAGGCCATTTCTTCCAAGCTGATTTTCAGGCACAAGTACGGACCTGATGGGGCGCTGACCCGCTACAAGTCAAGGCTTGTGGCTAAGGGGTTTCAGCAGACAAAGGGAAAGGACTTCAACGAGCTCTATGCTCCTGTGGGGAAAGGCACAACACTTCGGGTGTCATTGGCAATGGCAGCAAACCGTGGATGGCAGGTGAAGCAGATGGACATCACCACCGCCTTCCTCAATGGGATCATTCTGGAGGAGCTGTACATGTTACAGCCTGAGGGTTTGGATGATGGGAGCGGCAGGGTGTGCAGGCTGAAGAAGGCCATCTATGGCCTGAAGCAGGCTCCTCGTGCATGGTACCACAAGTTAGAGGAGACTCTGCTGGCTGGGGGGTTCAAGAAGAGTGAGTGTGATCACAACTTGTTCCTGCTGCAGGAGAAGGAGCAGTTTCTCATGCTCCTGGTGTATGTGGACGACATCCTGCTCTTCTCTGAGTCGTCTGCAATGATTGAGCATGTGGAGGAAATGCTGGAGATGCAGTTCAAGTGCTCCAAGATGGGAGATGTGAAGTACTATTTAGGGATGCATGTGGAGAGGGACCTTGACAAGGGAGTGTTGAGGTTGCACCAGAGAAAGTATTGTGAGGGGCTGGCTGAGAAGTATGGGCTGCAAGATGGAGGAAAGCCAGCCACCCCACTGCCTTCGGGGTTCACTGTGGAGCCCTGTGCTGATGAGGAGGTGGTGGGTGAGAGTGACAGGAAACTTTTTCATTCCATGGTTGGGGCAATCAACTATGCGGCTAACCACACACGGCCTGACATTGCCTTTGCAACATCCAGGCTTGCCAGTGTGGTTTCACGCCCCAGTCATGAGCAGCTGGAAGCGGCCAAGAGGTTGGTCCGCTATGTGAGTGCAACGGCATCAGTGGGTTTGGAGTACAGTGCTGTGAGGCAGAGGCTGCAGAGGGGTGCAGCTGATTTGAGCAAGGGGGAGGTGCTCCTGACCTGCTACACTGACGCTAGCTTCAACTCGGTGAAAGCGGATTGCACCAGCATTGGAGGCTATGTGTGCCTGTTCGGAGGTGGTGCAGTGAGCTGGCGCAGTAAGAAGCAGAATGAAGTGGGGCTGTCCTCGTGTGAGACAGAGTACATGGCCCTGCATCATGGGGCAA